>JAHKKF010536350.1:0-26332 GCA_019740295.1 Labeo calbasu
ATGTTTGCTGAAAGTGTTTCCACTATTATAATACCCCACCATCGAAATTTCACCTAAATGACACAGCATTTAATCAAACAGGACAGGGTACCAAGAGAATCCATCATAGGTCTCTCTGTGGGGATTAAGTTTGGGTTTAAACTGCTTATTTCTATTCTGAGATGTTCCCTCAGAATCTTTCTGGGTCATGTTTACGTGTGCACCAAGACTTTGGGTTGTCAGTTCGAGGGTCTGTCACAGTCATAACACAAAAACACACACACACTCTTGTGACCGCAAGTGTGCGAGAGGATTGGCGACGTCTCCGCAGAGGTCACACCTCCCGCAGTGACAGCGTTAGCTGGAGAGAGCCTACGAGAGAGTGAGTCAGTGAATGAGTGTAACGGGGTTGACTTCAGGGGGGAACACAGGCGCCCCTTCTGTAGTGATGCATCCAGTCGCAAAGAAAACAAATGGACATTGTCCGTAACTACTAGAAAAATGGATAATAAAGATATCATTTGAAGACGAAGCTTGTTTTGTAATCATCTCAAGTTTTCTTGAAAAAGGACCCTCGAATGTGACGAGGGAAACAAAATTTGTTCCATATACAGATTTTTTTAAGAGGATGCGTTTAGATGCTCACAGAAGAGATGCATTTTCTATTTTTTCTTGAAAATTGTAAGTGATTCGGCAGTTCGGATAGAGTTAAATAGGTCATTCCACCAGCAAGGAATGGTGAAAGAAACCATCCTTGAGAGAGATTTTGAGCATCTCTGCGATGGGACCACAAGGCGCCGTTCACTTACCAACAGGGGGTTGACTCGTAAGAGCGAGCAGAGGTAGGAGGGTGCAGAGTCCGTGGCTGTTCTGTAGGCAGCACCAATGTCTCAAACTTGATGCGAGCCACGACTGGAAGCCAGTGCAGAGAGAGGAGAAGTGACGTGGGCTCTCTTGGGCTCATTGAAAACAAGACGTGCTGCTGCATTCTGAATCATTTGCAGAGGTCTGATTGCACATGTTGGAAGTCCAGCCAGGAGGCCATTGCAATAGTTCAACCTAGAAATGACGTGGGCCTGGATGAGGAGCTTTGTTGCATGTTCTGTTAGGAAAAGCATGATCTTTCTAATGTTGTCTAATTGTGCTGCTTTTGCAATATGATCTTTAAAGGTCAGATATCGTCAAGAATCGTCCCAAGAGTCCTGAACTCAATGGGATTATCGTTGATAAACCTTGCTGGTTGGTGAACTGCTGTACTGATGGGGTTGGTGAGAAGATGAAAAGCTCCGTCTTTGCCAGGTTGAGCTGCAGGTGATGCTCTTTCATGCATGCTGAGATGTCTGCCAGACAGCCTGAGATCAGAGCAGGTACCGTTGGATCATCTGGTTGAAATGAGAGGTAGAGTTGTGTGTCATCAGCATAGCAGTGGTAGGAGAAACCATGTGCCTGTATGATGGGTTCCAGTGAAGTAGTGTATATAGAGAAGGGGAGCGCTCCAAGAACTGATCCCTGAGGAACCCCAGTGACTAGTTGATGTTATTAGGATACCTCTCTTTTCCCAAGCAACAGGACCTAGCTGTGAGGTAAGACTCAAACCAGAGAAGTGCAGTTCCAGTGATGCCTAGTGATGAGAGGGTGAACTGAAGGATTTGATGATTAACAGTGTTAAAAGCAGCAGATAAATTTAGCAGAATGAGATTATTTGGACTCATCTCTTGCCTTCCATAGTGATTCATTCACTGACAGCAAACCGGTTTTAGTTGAATGGCCTCTTTTAAATCCAGGTTGGTTATTGTCCAGGTGGTTGTTCTGCAAAAAAGGAAAACACTTGGTTGAAAACAATGCATTCAAACAGAAAAGTCTTTTTCTGGGCTGCTAGTGGTCTGCTGATTTTTTTTCCTGGTGTTGGCAATTCTTCTTTCGGTCTGGGAGTCTATGGCTGCCAATAGAATTGCGTGTGGGAAAGTTATGAAATTTGGCACACAGATAGAGGACAGTCTGAATATTAACCATAGCAAATTTGGAGTCTTTATTTCAAACTCTTTAGCGCCACCAATAGGCCAAATTTGCACTCATATAACTTTTGAACCATAAGGTTTAGAGGCAAAATTCATTTTTCTTCTGATTCCTTGGCTCAGAATTTTTAAATTCTACAGGTACTTTTTTGAACTCATCCTAGGTGGTTTGTCCAATTTCCACCCACAGCGCCACCTCCTGGTCAAAAGATTTTTAAAAAGTTGACATTTTTGTTTATAAGTTCTGAACAGTTTGACAGTGGCAGTTCGGAGTGGCATGCCGAATCAAATGATACCCAGTTTTCCTATGTCAGCCATTTTGAGCATGAACCATTTCGAATTTTGAAGTACAATGTTGTATTTTTCAAATGTTTCAGCATATTGTTATGAATCTTATAGAACCGCTTGTGGAAAAGTTTGGCACATGCATATAGTCTCATCATTAACCACAGCAAATTTTAAGTCTCTAACTCAGTCTCTCTAGCGCCACCAACAGGTCAGATTTGCACTCATGTTTCCGCTAATAACTTTTGATCCATAAGGTCTAGAAGCAAACTTATTTTTCCTCGGATTCTTTGGCTCATACTGAGTTAAATACATAATAATACTAAAAAAATTTCAAGATTCATACAAGATTTTTCGCAATTTTGAATTTTCCAAAAAAATCTACTTCTTCAAACTCATCCCGGTTTGTTCAATTTTCGCCACATTTGGCTCAGATCATCTTAAGAGCATTTTGGCCGAAATTTCTCAAAAGCTTTTTGATATACCAAACTGCTCTCATAGAGCGTGTTAACGAATTCGACGAAGTTTGTGCAAAAATTATTATTATATTATTATATCATCGCAACGCTTTGATGGATTTTGACCAAACTTGGTATGTGTAATAACAAGCATGACCTGAGGGCGCATGAGTAGTTTCGGCACAGCGCCACCTACTGCTTGACACTTCTGCAAAAATTGACATTTCTGCTTGTAACTTCTGACCACACTGGCCAAAAATCATAAGAGTGATCTCCTTAGATATGGAGTGGCATACCGAATTAAACAATACCTACATTTTTTGAGGGTTTTCTTTTTAACCAAAATTCTATATCAACAAATGTCTTTAACAGAGGTCCAACCCTGCTCCAGGAGAGCTAACATACTACAGATTTCAGCTTCAGCCCTAATCAAACACACTTGAACCAGCTAATCAACGGGCTACTGAATTACAGACAGGTGTGTTGAAGCAGGGTTGGAAGTCACCAGGAAGGTAACTCTCCAGGAGCATGGTTGGAGAACCCTGGTCTTTACTGAGTAATTAAAGAAAGCTCTTTGGTTCTTCATTTTACCTCTGCTGTGCTTGGCCCCTTAATTGCTTAATGTATCTGTCTGACATCAGACCTTTGTAGAAGCTCAGAACAAAGTGCTTTTGCAGCTTACTGTCATTTAATGTTTTTTTTTGTTTTGTTTTTGTTTTTTTGCATTGGGGATGAATTTTGGAAGTTTTAATCTTTCATGTCAGAAGGCCAAAAAAGTTGATTTTCATTAAGTGACCCCTTTTAAAGAACAAGTTGTTTTGGTCTCATAGAATTTATGAGTGAAAGTTTCAAGATATTTGCAGTTTAATCATTTATTTTACTAAATGTCCTATTTTATAACTAATAAATGGTTTCTGGACTTGGAAGATAGTGAGTGAGTGGAGTTAAAGGAATAAATTACCCAAAACTGAAAAAATACTATGGAAGTCAATGGGGAGCAGAAAGTGTTTAGTTAGCTGAAGAAAATAATAATTAATGCAAATTTGGAACAACTTGAGGGTGAGTAAATGATGACAGACTTTTCATTTTTGGCTGAACTAACCCTTGTAATTTATGAGAAAATATTGAAAATGGGCTCCATGAAACTACTCAGGTCAAGTGATTTGTTATAAAAGCCCACCGTGGCAAAACTGAAAAACAGAAAACACTATAGAACTGAGTTCTGCAAAAAGTGTTATAATTCCATGAACGTATCTTCTAGTTGGGAAAATGAGATGACGGACCTGTTGTCTCTCATCTTGCCTCTTAGAGGAGATTGCACTAATAACAGCAAATACGGAAAAGCGTTACCTACCCATCCTGCCTCACTCTGATCTGTTTACTCAGTTTTGGAAGAAAGAACCAGAGAGCTGAAGCACAGCAGCACTGCCTTGTGTAACATCTCCATCTGGTGTTTTTCTAGGGTAGCACACTACTTCACATAACAAGGATGGTCAGTTTTTCTCAGCTTTTTTCTTGTAAGAGTCACTTTGATTGTACAGGTGTCGAATATACTTCTTTTTTAACTAAATATGATTATACTGTATTATGGATTGGCCATATTACATATATATGTATTCAGATTATAATGCTATTATTTTTAGATTCCTATATATACACTGAAAAACTATTTAAATCATCTTTACAGTTCTTTTTTAACTGTTTTGTTTCAGAATTGTGAACTGTCAGTTTCAAAGACTGGATGTTTTTACATGCAATGTCATGTACCATGTCTATGTTTAGATCGCAAAAAAAAAAAAAGTGAGGAGAAGAAACACACACATCTTTATGTAGACTCAGTGCTGGTTCTTTAATGAGATGACTTCCATTAAAACGGGAGTTTTACACAACAGCAGCATGAAAACAAAATAAAAGTGGCAATAGTCTTTCATCAAACATCTCTGAATATTACATTATTATTGTGCTTAATAAATAAACCAATTTAAAATAAGAATATGTTCATAAATAGCAAGAACAAAGACACGCATTCAACCGTATAACACTGATGACAGCAGCAAACTTTCCTTTCATGAAAATAAAAATCAGCATAAAGCATATATAAAAGCACTCAGCTGGTTAAATAAATGGAAGAGACAACGTCTACCTTAAGCACAGCTTGTATAAATAATTTGTACTTTACAGTTTAGTTATGATTAAAATGTTACTTGTGCCCAAGCTGCCATGACAAAGGCACAGATACATATATTTCTCTCTGAATCTGAGCGACATGTATCATGGTCCATCCGGTCACATTTAGTCATTTCTTCAGAATGCAAGTCATATGTGCTTCTTAGCAACAAAATCACACACAAACATAAATAAATATATGTTAAGAATAAAATTAAACATGGTCTTTTAAAGATTTGGCTTGCTGATATTAATACATATCAACATATTGGGGAAAAAATAGCATGAAATGATGCGAAAGGAATCATAACTAACAACAGGGGAAAAAAGTTGGATTGTCATCAACAAACAATAAATGACCTTTGCATGTGGTGGGCTGTAGAGATACAAAATAAAAATACATATTAAAATGAAAACCATAGAAACCAAGAACTCAACAGTGAAAAATATGAACCATCAGTGCTCTGGAAAGAATGACCTGGACCTTGTGCATGAAAATATCTGGGCAACTGTGAATATGGACCAGAATTTTGTTCAGCGCTCTTGAACGAGGTGTGTTGAGCCAACTTCATTTACAACAGGGCTAATGTGTGTGTATAAACAGCGAATGTGTGAATTATTGCGTGTGGAGGTGTGTGTTTGTTTGTGTGAGAGAGAGAGATTACAAAGCTGATCTAGCTATGATTATTTTGGCTGCTGATCACGTTTCCGCCTGGAGGGGCAATGTGTATCGAGTCCAGGATTGGCCGCAGCACCTGACCAAATGGCCTAAGTGAGAAAGAGAGAGCATGAAGTACTGTGAAAATCACACAGATCTTCTTACATAAATTTTCAGCATTGGATATGTGACAGCTGAAAATGAGAGAACATCACAGTTATACAATCACAAATGGGTGAATCTCGCAAAAACATGGTCGAGGTCACATTTCACTACAAAATCAATAAATACAAATTTGCATGAAGAAAATGAAGCCTATTTTTAGGATGATTAAATGGACAGTTCACCCAAAAATGAAAAACTGCTGAATATTTACTCACCCTCAGGCCATCCAAGATGTAGATGAGTTTGTTTCTTCATCAGAACAGATTTGGAGTCATTCGGTTTTACATCACTTGCTCGCTAATGGATCCTCTGCAGTGAATGGGTGCCGTCAGAATGAGAGTCCATCAGAATTAATCCACATGTAATCCACACCACTCCAGTCCATCAATTAATGTCTTGTGAAGCAAAAAACTACGTGTTTGTGGGAAACAAATTCAAGGCGTTTTAACATCAACTTATTACTTCTAGAGTCCTCTATCCACAATAATACTTTTTCCAGTGAGACAGATGTCTCATCTGAATCAGGAGAGGAATATACACAGATCAAGCACCGTTTACAAGCCAAAACAGTTCTAAATAAATATGTTGGTGGATTTTGATGTGAGGGAGCAACAGGAGATGGACTTTTTCACTGGAGAAAGCGTTATTATAGATTATGGACTAGTATTTTGGCCAGAAGTGATAGTTAAAATGCCTTAATGTTGAATTTTTGTCTTACAAACACACACCTTTTCTTTTCACAAGATGTTAAAGGAGAAGTCCACTTCTAAAACACATATAACGTACTCAACTTCAAAATCGTCCTATATCGCTGTTTTACCTTTTTTGTTAAGGGTGTTTGATCTTCTTTGCATGTTCACTTTGCAAAGACTGGGTCGATACTTCTGCGGCGATCTAGGATGATTTTGAAATGGTTTTTGAAGTTGAGGGGGAAAATACGATTGGTGTTTTTCGACATACTCTAACTGTCTTGAGTCAGAATACACAGACTTCAGGGAAAGAAAGGCAAAACGAGCGTTTGAGATTTAAAAAGTATTTAAATTGTATTTTTTAATGAAAATAACCAATCGTTTCGCTAGATAAGACCCTTCTTCCTCGGCTGGGATCATTTACAATCGCATTTGGAATCGTTTGAAGTCGCATTTCAAATCGTGGCACCATATCGGTTTATTATATGGAGAAAAATGCTGAAATGTTTCCTCAACAAACTTAATTTCTTTACGACTTAAAAAAAGAAAGACACAAACATTTTGGATGACAAGGGGGTGAGTACATTGTATGTGAATCTTTGTTTTGGAAGTGGACTTCTCCTTTAATTGATGGACTGGAGTGGTGTGGATTACTTGTGGATTATTGTTATATTTTTATCAGCTGTTTGGACTCTCATATTGACGGCACCCATTCACTGCAGTGAACAAGTAATGCTACATTTCTCCAAACCTGTTGCAATGAAGAAACAAACTCATCTACATGGCCTGAGGGTGAGTACATTTTCAGCAAAATTTAATTTTTGGGTGAATTATTTGTTTAATCGTATGGTTAAAACATTATTCAAAATATTTTTGTGTTTCACAAAATGAAAGTCACGCAGCTTTGGAACGACATGGTTTCTCTTTAAGTTTTTCTTTTTCTTGCATTGGCACATTCATTTCTGTACATTTAAGCACCTTCTCCTCAATTTTTCATTACCATTATGCATCCAAACATTTAATAATTTAATTTCTTGTAAACTGTACCTTTTGACAATAAAAAATAAACACTGGAAAAAAAAGTGTAGAAACATTTTTTTTTTTCTAAGAAGTTGCTAGTAATTTTCACGATTAGGTAGGTCATTCCACGAAATCTGTGTCTTTTGTGTCCCTAAGAAATAATCAAACATAGATTTAATATAACAACAAATACATGTGCAATTTAAAAACATAACAATACTACGCATGCTTTCATCGATATTACATAAAATGTCTATTAAATATAATTTCAATTAAATAGCATTTATGCTGGTAAGGGTTTCTGGCCTGTCACTCACTATGATTTTTCTTTTTCAGCAGGACTTTTGATTTGCAAAAAGAAGGCAAAATGATATAAAAATCACATATTATTCTAAATATGGTCTCATTGTTATTGGCATAAGTATGCATTTTTTTCTATAAAATATAAATAATTTTTTGGTGTTCCCTGATTTCATGTCAGCCCTGTTGCCCTCATCAAAAAACCCTTGTAAAATAATGTACATTCAAGTGACAACATTTCTAGGAGGTTGCATCATCTCTCCATTCCAGCACTTAAAACACAAGCATGTTTCTCTCACTCCTCTATAATGTTCATTGTCAATCCTGTTACCATGTAAATTTAAACAATTAATTTGTACATTTAATATAGTCAATATCTACAAGTAAAACCCTTTCAAAGTGTACAATATGTGCTTTTGTGAACTTGACTATTAGCTAACAATTCTCAAATTTATTAGAAATCGTCATACCTGTTATTGTCAGCCTGCTACTTTTTAGTGTAACAGGTTTTGACATGTGGGTAACAGGGATGACATTGATTAGGTTTGACCCTGTATTTTAAATATTGTCTGTGTAAAACTGACTTAAAATTTTTAAAAAGTCATCCTCTGTATATTTTTGAGCTAATGCCTATATCATTCAGTGGCATGTGAGTTGAAATTAAACTATAGCATCTAGTAACGTTTGTGTCGGTAACAGGACTAAAAAAAAATCCCAAAACATAAGGTAGAAAAATAGTCATAAAATAATAAGTTACATAGCCTGAGATGGCACAGGTGAGCCATGAGGTGTCTTCATTTCATGGATATTTAAAAAACAATTATTATATATTTTATTTTTCACTTTTTCCAAGTGGAAAAGGCACGGATTTCATGGAATGACCCACAAAGAAACAGGAAACATGTACTCTAATGATCGTTAATGTTTTATTAATGTTTTATTCACAACTTGAAACACAAATTTACAGTGCAGATCTCAAGCTATTTATTTATCCTCTGGATGTATTTACTAAATATTTACCCATCAAGTGGAAGTAAAAATAACACTGGGAATCGTATGTGAGCAGGTTTATGTTTAGCATACTTACGTGGAGAGCACTTCAGATGGTAGATCTGTGATATAGGAGGGAATTTTATTGCCAGTGAGAAACTGGGCCACCTCATTAGTGAACGTGTTACAGTTGTGTTCAAACAATCTGTACTTGTCACCACTGTAGAGAGAAATAGAGACAACAGATTTCAGAGGCCTACAAAATGCATACAAAGCACATGTTTTTACACTCCAAAAACTTCATAAAGACTTTATACTGGAAAAAAGCAATACCTGTTTTTATTTTAAGAAACAAACAACTGTCAAAGACACACAATTACCTATATGTTGTCTCTCCAAGTGAGGACAGATAATCCATAAAGATCTCCTCTGTCACCTCTGTGTTTCCCAGCTCCACCACTGTGTCTGGAGGTCCGAGCATCGTCCCGCCCTGTAAACACACATACACAGTATGGTACATGCTGTCCTTGTAGCTGCCCTAGAAGAAATGAACCTCTTAGGAACAATTATGTTCAAAGGCATTTTAATCTCAACATGCTGTTGTCCAAAAATAAATGGATGAAAACAATGTGTTAAGACGTGCTGTTCAAAGCTTCACATGGATGGCAATAAACATGTAAACTGAGGGCTCACAAACAGCACAATATGAAGTACACTGTGTATATTTTCAGGCTACGTTTTGAAGTGCTTGTCCTATCTTGAGTACTAAAAGTGGGTTGCGATTTTACCGGTGGGCAATTAGAGATCCCGGCTCCACCATAGAAGAACTCCTCTCCGTAGACCACTATAGATGTGTGCCTGTGTTGTCATTTGATACAGGAAAAGCTTATAGTTACATAACTAACCTTTGTATATTTAACTTATTTATATTATAGGCAGATATAATTTCACTTACCAAATCCCATCAAGCTGTTTTCCTGTAAGAGAGAATATGTTTTAGAAATCATACAGTAATAGATAGGTATTAGAAATATTACATATGTTCCTCATATTATTTATATTATGAAAATATATTAGTACGGTTATGGTTTGAACCACTTAAATAGCTACATTATGCTCTATTTAATTGACCTTTACAATTATAATCGCTAATTCCAGAACGATTAATTACAGTACATGTTCTAAAACAGTTTGTTCTTTATAAGAGAACCAGATAAACAGGTCTCGATTAATATAGCTGTTACGGTTATGTGAATAAAAGATTTTGTTGATAAGTGTTTTTATCAGCTGTAACCGGACGCGAATTTATGAATCCTAGTACAGTGGCGGCTTCTCTTAAATATTCATAAGCAATCTATTCGCTATTGGATAGCGACGACGCAACGTCAGCATTACGTTATTAATAATTAAGAACGTAGTCGTCGCCATTGGAAGCTTGCCAGTCAACGTTAGAATTAGGTCATTAATATTCAGTAGCTAAGATTTCTCATTGGAAGGTTACCAGGGTACGACAGCACGATGGAAGTAATATAAATGAGCTGAACCTTCTTCATGGTACGATTGGAAATTTCGCGGCCCTCACAAATGTAAAGGTAAAGATATGCTGTCGATATCACTCACCTAACATTATCGGGCTGAGCTGTCGGGCCATTCCCCTCGACAGATCATAAATGAAGAGCTGCACTCCGAACGTCGAGTCGTGCTGATCCATGTTTGTGATGCTGGTGGCTGAATGCGGCTGACTAGCCTGTCTGCGGCGGTATCCTGCAGTTACACGGCCTTGAGATTCTCAAATGATCACGACAGACTGAAATCTCAGATTTAAAATTTCTAAAATAGCGCAGCCTTGTCAGACCTTTTGAGAATCGATGGCATTAGGACGGTCTGAGTAAAAAATCAGCAAAGCTACTTTATAACGGTAGCAAGATAAATAGGATCTGTCCTTCCAAGTCGCCAATGAAGAAGCGCATTAATTCAACGGCACGACAGCGCCATCTATCGAATGTGCAACGACGTTGCACGACGTTATAACCACGTTAAATGCCCCCGACAAATACAATTGTAATTTCATTATGTCAATGTTTCAATTGGTTTTAACCATATAAAATCCACATAACAACTCTCATCCTTCCTTATTTTTCTGTTACTGTTCTTCATCCATGTTTATTGTTTGTATAGGTCCAGTTTGACATATTTATAGTATTCTTAACTTATTACTGTTACTTTCTGAGATCAGCTTCGACTGTTGAAAAGATCTGAGAAGAGATGAGCCAAAGCCTCCAAAAGAACTGGAGGAACAAAAGCTTTTTTTTGAAAGAAAGAAAGTTTGGTAACACTTTTAAAATAAGGTGTCATTATCATTTACATTAATGTATTAACTAACATGAACGAACAGTGAACTACAAATACAGTCATTCATTCATTCATTGTTTGTTCATGTTAGTTCAGTCCATTAACTAATGTTAACAAACACAACTTTTTTTTTAAATAATGCATTAGTAAATGCTGAAATTAACATTAACTAAGATTAATAAATGCTGTAGAAGTATTTTTCATTCTTAGTTCATGTTAACTAAAGTAGTTAACAAATGTTGACAAATGAAAGTTTCTATAGTGATCTTATTTATTATTGTTTTGAATTTAAGAAACTTTATATCTTTAAAAAGAACTTATAACAAAATAACTTTTTTAAAAAATGCACCAAAAATATTAAACTTTTTTCTTGGTTGTCCAAACGGTAGAGAATATTCCATTTTATCATTCTGTAAAAATGGGAACATTAATTTTGAATGTTCTCTACACATTAATTCAAAAAATGTTAGACTGCCATCTAACTAAAATGTTTCAGAAAAACGTTCAATGGACGATGTTCCATGTTTAAAAAAAATATTAAATAGATAACTTTGAACAAACGTTCTATTAACATTACTGAAAGAACGTTTGTCCGTAAGTTTAAGCGGAACCTTCTCAAAACGTTCTGAGAACGTTCCCATGCTTCTATCTGTCTGTCTGAAGGAGATGCATTGTATTGTGTATCTTTAAATGTAAAAGTTTGAACAATCCGAAAATAAGAACATAGAAAATAAGTACATTTTCAAGTAAAATCCTTGGTGGGAAACTAACGGTACATTTTTGATATATTTAATCATTAATTGTGGCATTACGCACATTCTGGGACATTCTAAACGCTTAGCGTGAAAAGCGTGGCTTAGAGTATGATAAAAGACAATAATATAGCCTATCGGACGACTTTTTTCTCGATAATTCACACTATGGCAATAAGGTGAATCCCGAATATGAACGCAATATGAACAAAAAGGCAACGTTAAAGAGTTTTCCGCCACAACAATAAAACCATTATAATGAAAAAGCTTATCGTTACTTAAGACCGAAAGTGTGTTTATATTCTGGGTTCATCTATTTGACTGTATAAATCTGTACCTATACCATAAATGCTGAATTTGGGTCTTCGACATCACCAACTTTGCGCGTTCTCTTATTGTTTTTTGATGGAAACGCTTAACTTTAGACATTGCGTTATATTTATCTTCTTGCCTGCATACGCATTGTCTGATTTCAGTCATTCTTTCACTGTCTGTGTTTTAATTACACCTTCTCACATTATCTGCGCTGATTGTGGGTGAAAACCAGCGGAATTCTGTCGATATGCCTTAAATGTGGTAAATACATCGAATCCACAAAAACACTGATCACAGCAGCGTACGAGGGTGGGAGGTGTGTAGAGCTGGAAATCAAGGGCGCTGGAATTCTGTGGAAATCTGCGGAACTTTCTGTGGAATTCTGTTGGCGCAGATTCCGGGAAGGCATAATTATCAGTGTTATTGGGCGCATTTCTCGGAAAACACTATTCAAGTACTTTCATTATGTTCTAGGTGTATGTGCATGTGTCTGTGTAGATCACGTTACTATATACAGGGCTTTACATCAGCCTCTGCAATGACCTGATATTCTCGTGAATCTCAAAAGTGACTCATCGCACTAATACGTCTTTATCGCTCAGAGAGAGACCACCTTTTCCCGTCTTTCATTTCCATTTCTTGGCAAAAACAGTCGCGCTCCTTCCTCAGCGCGCGCGAACTCTCGTGGCGACTCGTGCTCGGTGCAGCACTAAAGGGACGAACGGAGTTTGGCAAGCCATTTTTAACATTCGTTCTTTAAACTCCAACTAGTATCTATGTTATATTTTGATTGTATAGTAAAATAATATCTAATATAAGTCGTTCTAATAAGTCGTGTCTGTCAAAATGTATAAATGTACTAGCCTACTGATTGCCTTGCTACATACATCTTTAACAAAAACAATCGCTAACAGTTTAAATAAATGCGCACCCCCTACCCCTGATGTAACAACCTCAGCGCTGCCGATTTGATGCGTTTCTTTGATAAAAATACAGGTTTGTGTATGTTTTATTTCATCTATAAAATCGTTACTGTGCTATAAATCATTTATTTATGCAAAGCAACATACAGGGACACAATGGCAGTCACCCAAACAAGTCTTCCTTCCGTCTTTTCGCGTGCCTTGCATAAAATAAACTATTTTTTTCCTAAAGATACTAAATATTTGGATGTTAAAATACGTTTTCGTAACTATGCACTGTTTGTTTATAGGTAGGTTATAGAGTCAGACACAGCATCTTTTGGCTGTGAGTGAAACGCAGGGCGGCAGAAGGTTCGCAGCTCTCCCACCAAACACAAGCCAAAATCCAGCAAGAGATCCAACGCCATTATGGTTAAAATAAGCATATTAAACGCAGAAGATTAATTCTTCAAGTTTAACGGCGTTAAAAATATTTAACGCAGTTTACACAGGGGCGGAGCTAGGGTTGGCCACCTCACTCACAACCACTACTTCTGCCTCTTTTTTCCTGACAAGAATTTTGACGCAGAACATTTTTACGACCACATCAAACGGAAGATGCGTGCTCCACTTTGCCTTAGCGCCAAGCGCTAGTCAAACAAGCATGGAAACATATAGGTGACGATGCAGCTTAAGTAGAACATCAGTGAACTGCGGTGGTCAGGCTACATATCAGTAAAAATGAATTTTCCTGTCTTGTCTGCCATTTTTCTGTGCTTGGAACATGTGCTCTTCAATTGCATGCACAAATATGATGGCAAGTGCTGTAGCGTGTATCATTTCACATTGAAGTGTGAATGAAATTATAAGCTTGCTCCCCAGATCCGCAACACATTTAGCAGAGGCAGCTCTTAAAGTAATAACAGCCAAATAACCTCATAACCCAGCTGATGTTATGTCTGTTAATCAAAGAACAAAAAAAAAGTTTAAATCAATAACATTTGTAGCTTTAATGATATGCAATTTAGAATTTAGCATTTGATAGCTTAATACAATTTCTGTATATTTCCTACTTGCTGAAGGGCATAGGTAAATAACAGGTTTATGTGAAGATTGTTGTAAGTTAACTTAAATTAGAAGTTGTTATTTTTAAGTCTAATAAATGTTAAAATTGATAATTACACTGTAATGTTAAATGGCTATAGTCAATGGTTAAAAAAAGAACAATTTCCTAGAGACATCAGTAGTATTGGCATCAGTGATACTCACCTTTAATCATAAAAAATGCCATTAAACAAATATTAAAAATATGTTTGAAGCTTGAATGTGAAATTATTGCAATATGAAAGTAAAAACTTCAATGTTAGGTGGGATTAATTGCAGTTAATTACAATTAATTGTAGAAAAAACTGTCTAATTAGTTTTTTTTTTTAATCGAGTGAAAGCACTAATTTATTTATTTATTTTTCCCCAAATATTTGTGTTACCTTAAGCTGTTGGGTCTATTTCATTTGTCAGCAAATCTGGTAACAAATGTAGTTACTCAAATGTTTTTAATATTTTTTTCTTTACATTAACTTAACAATTGATTTCACTGCTTTAGAATTTACTCAATATTTAGTATGTAAGTGTAAACATGTTTCACTAAAAGAATAAAAATAAATTAAAATATAAAATTTTGAAAGTCTTTTTAATGAATTTTTAATTGAACAATAAAGTTGTAAGTCTACACTTTACATCTGACAAGTAAAAAATAATAAATACAACTACTGATATAAAAACTACCTGTGGCTGCACGATAAATCGAAATGAAATCGCAACTGCAATTAATCAAAAGTTGCGATTGTCATGCATATCTTTTAGTGAAGCACGGTTCTGCAGTTATCAGCAGTAAGTCTCCATCCGAAGGCCAGAGGGCGCTCTTGCATGGAAGCTCCAAATATGCCCAAAGAAGACACCCAGGAAATCACAATCACTGCAGCTGAATAAACAGAAAATGTAACTGCTTTCATTGATTCAGTGTGACTAATAAACACATGACTACAACAATGTATGGTTTATCTGAGTTCTCCTTATTGTAATTTACCTTATATCACAGTATATAATAATACAATGCCTTTATCACTGCTTAGAATACTATGAATGCTATGCATGGCTTATTCTGTGTAAAAAAATATTTCAAACACTTGACTGACGTTATGAAGTGAGTTTGGAGTAAAAACATGTTATTAAATGTGGTATCTTCACATGTTTTCAGCAGCATTTCTTCACAGAGCCCTAGTTCACCTAGAAGCTACGCAAACAGCTGTCATTATCGCAAACGATTCCTTCAATTTAATAATCGCACAATTAAGTCGTCTGCAATAATTGACATGATATAGCGCAGTGAACTACGGCTCTGTGTACTAAATGCTGCTCCATCTGAAAGCACCTGCTGGAGATTTACTATTGATTACACAACCAGCTTTACTGAAAAACAAAAAAAAAATGCACGTGACAATCGCCTTTGATAAACCGTGCATCCCTAGCACTATCCACTGTTAACTAATGAATATTTATTAGTGACACTGAAAAGGGGACTAGCCAGCAGTAGACTACTAAATAGTAATAGAAAAACAGTAAAATATAACAATCGGTAAAAAAATAAATGTTAACACGGCTTGCCATAGACGGAGAAGTGGGTGGGCGCGAGCGCGTAGAGCGTGCACGCGCCAAGCCAAGCCAGTGCGTACATGTGTCGCAGATTTTAAAACTCAGAAAGAGCTGGAACAGCGGCGGAGCTGAGGGTGCACCAAGACTAGCGGTGGGTTTACATGCTAAAAACCACTCCGAGAGTCAAAGCAAAATAGTTAAGCGACATTTCATCACCTGAAGAGGACGAACGGGAGAAACAAGAAACTCTATTTGCTGCACTGGATGATCTCATGAACATGGAGCTGTCATCAATAGGAGAGCAAGTGTTTGCCGTGGAGTCAATAACAAAGAAGCGAATAAGAAAGGTAAGTTCGTTGCTGGTGCGTATAAAAACGCACTTCGGTCAGTTGCTTGAGTGCAGTGTGTTTTGCACGCACTGTTTACTTTCTGTTTTGAAATGAAGAATACCCCCCAAAGTCCGTTTTCTTCTGTTGCCAGTTCAGGAATGACTCATGAGTGAATAACACCTAAGCTTGCGTAACATTTGGAACTTTTTCTTTGCAAGGCTTCTTCTCGTGTGCAGAACACTGCGGTGGTTGGTATGTTATTCTCTAAAGTTTGTGCATTTTTGTAAGGTCTCTCGCTTGAATTGCGAGCGCTAGAGATGGAGGGGGGTGTGTGAGAACAGCGCGCGTGTCATCAGCATCGCCATCGATGCGCGTTTCGCTCGGAAAATCGCCGCGTTTAGTGGCTACGCAGTTTATTTGTGCGAGCTCAGGGTCAAGGATGATGCGCGTAACATCCGCGCAGTTGTCAAAATAATCGGAGCAGTTAAGACCAACGGCAGAATAAACAAGATTAAAGATGTTTAAATAGCGATAAATAAATTAGGTCATGTTTATTATTAGAGCACGCATGAGTAAGTATCTCTTTGGTAGGTGTTTATGTTATTTATTCATTATTTTGTGTGCGGTATACAGCCAGATGTTGTAATGTACAGTAATAGCTAGTGATGATGATGATGACTAACGCTGCATGTGCACGCGGGTTTCGTTTCGTACGCTCGAGCATGAGGGGAGGAAAGACCTTCGCAGCTCCACACGTTGCACAAAATGAGTTGTTTACGTGTTTCCATGGCCCCACCTATTTCCATCCCATGAATGTTCCTAAAACTCGCTGTTTTTTTTTTCTAAATGGAACTCAGGAGCTCACTCCTCTATGACATCACGCGCCGTGACATTGGCGAGCGCAGCGCCGTTTTCATCCTGCATAATCTTTGATGTCAAAATACTACTGAGTGTTGACATCTTAAAGAGACAGGCGTGCTTTTTCAAAATCTGTGGGATGTTTGTGTCATGGGTTTGTTGTGAACAGAATGGTGGTGACGTATGTCTCCCTCTCAACTTTAAAAGTGAAAGTGACCCCTTTTCTTTCTCTTTCTCATTTCAGGGAAATGTGGAATATCTGCTGAAGTGGCAAGGATGGCCGCCTAAGTAAGTTCTCGTATAAGATTGGAAAACCATATATTAGTCATTTTGTCAGAGACAAAATACAACCTACAACTAGGACACAGTATGTGGGTGAATCTCATGAAAACCTATCAAGGTCACTTTTCTCCAACCCCTTCAAAAAAGATTAGAATTAACATGAGAAAACTAGATATTGGATTAAAACACAGCATTATATTCTTAATTTCTTCTCTAATGTCACATATTTTAGGGCTGAATCTTACAAGAAAATGTCAAGAAAATGTTAAGATCATATTTAACACTAAAATCAAAGAATAAAAGAAACTTTATTTTAAGAAAAGATAATGAACACTTTTAGAAACATTAAAGAAC
This sequence comes from Labeo calbasu, assembly GCA_019740295.1. Taxonomy (NCBI): domain Eukaryota; kingdom Metazoa; phylum Chordata; class Actinopteri; order Cypriniformes; family Cyprinidae; genus Labeo; species Labeo calbasu. The sequence goes on from JAHKKF010536350.1 coordinate 17,522, forward strand.
AATTTTAGAAACATTAAAATGCTGTGCATTGCAACATCAGTGAGTTCTCTGTTGTTTTTTCTTTTATTTATGTATTCATTTCTTTCTTTAAAATAATATATATGTTTTTGTAAGACAGAACATTAAATACTGTCATTAAATACTGTGTATATATTTTATATTATCATTACTGTTTCACACTATTACAGTAATGAGATTGATTCTTTCGTAATTACAGTAATGGGAAATGAGATTTAAAGTGAATGTTCATCAAAATGAAAATTCTGTCATGAATTACTGGGAAGAAAAAAAAGCCGGAAGACCTTTGTTCATCTTCGGGGACACAAATTAAGATATTTTTTTTTAAATCCGAGAGCTTTCTGACGCTGCTCAGACAGTAACGCAACTACCATGTTAAAGGCCCAGAAAGGTAGTAAGTAAATCATTAAAATAGTCCATGTGACATCAGTCATTCAACTGTAATGTTATGAAGCTACGAGAATGTTTTTTGTGTGCAAAGAAGATAAAAATAATGACTTTATTCAACATTTTCTTCTCTTCCGTGTCACCGCCGCACATTCACAACAGTAGCACGACACATGCACATGCCTAAAATTAATTATTATATTAATTTAAATTATATTATTATATTAATTAATTATGAATTATATTAATTCATTAAAAAATATTATATTAATTTATACATTTAATAAATGTTTATATTATTATATAAATTATATTAATTAAAAATATATATTAATATATACATTTAATAAATGTATACATTATTATATAAATTATATCNAATTAATTATGAATTATATTAATTCATTAAAAAATATTATATTAATTTATACATTTAATAAATGTTTATATTATTATATAAATTATATTAATTAAAAAATATATATTAATATATACATTTAATAAATGTATACATTATTATATAAATTATATCATTTAATTAAAAAATTATTATATATGATATATTATTATATAAAATTCTAAATTATATTTATAAATTATATTAATTAATTAAGTGATATTAATTCTTAATTTAAAATTAAATTATATTAATTATTATATTAATTTAAACAATTATTATCAAACAATTATATTCATTAAGTAACCTATAAGTATATCTTAGCGCAGGCCAGAGGTTCCCAAGGAACAAGGTGGGGAACCACTGTTGTATGCTATATCTTTAGATTTTATAATTCATTATCTTCTTGTCAATCCACCGGTTCACATTTACAACTGCGTGTTTTTGCGTAAAAATAGGGGTCGATTTTGGCTTTGGTCTAAACAAAAAGAGCAGAAGGACTTACTGAAAAAAAATGCTAATTCATTCTTTGCCAGCAGGTGGCGCTTTCGGAAAGGCAGAAATATAGCCTTATGTTCTTTTGATTTTAGGGTGAAATACGAGCCACGTATTTTGGGAAGAAAATCTAAATAAAATAAACTCTTTTAGCTATGTGCTGCTCCAATAATCTGTTTGTGACTGTCTGTCAGGTACAGCACTTGGGAACCCGAGGACAACATATTGGACCCTCGTCTTGTCCTGGCCTACGAAGAAAAGTAAGTCGCACTCTGGGAACCTTCGGTTACTGATGGGGAGATGAATAGGCTGGAGGCAACGGGATGTTCTTTCCTTTACATCTCCCCATTCCTTTGCATCTGTCTCTCTTTCCAACAGAGAGGAGAAGGAAAGAGCTCTGGCTTATAAGAGGAAAGGCCTGAGACCCCGTCAAATTATTCTGCGGGTATGAGTCATATCTTAACTATTTTAATGTCCAGTATGAATTTGAAGTGATTATGACTATTTTTTGTTCTTACTGTAACAAACTTTGTGATGTCTTTCTTAAGGCAGTATTTGAAGCCTTATCCAACTGTTGTGTCCTGTGTGTGCAGCTTCTGTAAAAATAAGTACCATGGCCAATGATTTATATCGATTCATATATCATATATCCAACAATCTGATACACATAATAAAACAGATCTGATGTACTAAAATGTCGTAGGATCTGAACTAAGCTTCCACAGGGTACTGTGCTTGACTTTGCCTTTCTGACATGGTTCAAAACAGTTCTCTGTAAGTGCATCAATGGAGCCATCTAGAATGCAAGTTGTGTAGACACTTCAGTATTTTAGATAAAGCAATCTAACCTAGCCAGTATTTGCAACATCTGATAAACGCTGCATAATCTTAACTTTCCAACAGAACATCTACCCAATGGACCTACGAAGTAAACACAAGATTGCAGATAAACCCACCCCGAGAATCCGCCTGTCACTCGCCCGCTCCATGGGGACGGAAATAGACCAGAATGGGCGTCGCTGCCGTCGCATGGAGAAACGCAAAAACAGGCAGTGCAGGTCCAAGCTCATGAATGACATCAAATCATCCCAGCAACCAAGAAGACATCCACTTTCTCCAAAAGAGTGGGATGGAGACGAGGAGGATGAGGAGAAGAAAAAGGTGAAGAAGATGAGAGAAAACGACGAAAACGCAACAGAAGTGCACCAGGACATTCCAAGTGGTAGGTGTTGTGTGGCATCAATACGACAACTGTTGCTAAGATACTCTGCAATGAACATATTCAGGGGTCATCAAGACCATTCTGAAAAATCTTGCCAGATATTTCTGAATCACAGTGACAACTGGCTAACACGTGCCTAATGTGATTGAGAAATACTCTGTTGCGAAAATTCACTCAAAAATTACAATTGTAGTATGTCATTCCAAAGATTTTAGTTACTCTTTTTTTTTTACAGTTGAAAGTAAATGACCATCAAACTTAAACTGGACCATAACACATCATAAAGCATTTGTAAGGCCCTATGACGGAATCATAGAATCCACTTTACTGTATAACGTGGAATGTCACAGAATTTCCCAAATTTTGGATGAGTAAATTAAAAGTAGGTCAGTACACTCAAATCAAAACGTGATATTAGGGCCCTATAAAAATCCGTTTTATTTTTTTCCAAATTCCATTTTTTCCATTTTAATTTTTCTAAACTCCTTTTTAATGGTTAAATTAAATTTTATTAATCAAAAAGCATGCCTAAATAATTTAATGAAACTTAAACAATTTAACATCAGTTTATTAAAAGTATTAAAACTATTTTCATTTATTCTTACAATAGCCTTGTGAAATGTTTATTTTTCTCAGAAATTCTGTTGTGTATTTGCATTTTTCTGGTTATCAAATGAAGGCATTAAGCATTAATTTCATTTATCTTTTAATTGAAGAAAAGTAAACAAATTGTAATTTTTGGCAAATAAAGGGGATTTACTATTACAATTAAAACACTGAAGAAATATTTGATTATTCCTTAAAAGGTTTTAATAATTTCAGTAGTAGTAGTAGTAGCACATTCATTTCCACTGAACAATAGTTTCTTCACGTTAAACCAAAATTTTATTTTGACGGGTTGCCGTGAACACCTTTAAATTTCTGTGTGGATATAATGATATTTTTGCTAAAATGAAATGGTAAAATGCTCATGAACTGATTCTCAGAGCAGGTCTGGAGATGTTGTTCATTTATTTATGTCCTCATTTAGTGAGGCGGCAGATGCTAAGATCACCGCAAGTGTCACGGCGCTTCAGTACAAGTAGTAAACAAAACTGCATGTCTATGCCAATCATTAACACAGAAAAACACACAATTTATTTAAACAGTTGTTTTGCAGCTTAATGTTTAAATATTAGTCCATATCGCAATTTGATTTAAGTGTAATGACCTACTTTTCATGAATTCATCCAAACTTTGAGAAATTCCATGACATTCTGCGTTAAACTGTAAATTCTGTTTTTATGACTGGATTCTGCGATTCCGTCCGTGTTTTCTGCATCGCAGTAATCATAGGGCCCTATGATATACACCAGTGTCTGTGAATGTTAAGCCACAAAATACTATTTCAATACAAACCTGCATGATCTGTGTGTCTCTGTGTGAATGAATGGCGCAGCGTCGTGGTTTCGTTTACTAAACACATCTTGAAGCGTGCATGTGTTTTTTTTTCCGCAGTTTTTTTTCGCAGCCACAATATATAAATACATTAGCACATAAATATAATCTCTAAAACTTTCTACCGTTTCTTGTGAGAAAAAACAAAACTACTAGGGGTGTAAGAAAATATCGTTACACGTGTGTATCGCGTGCCGCTTTCTCTCGTGCTTGTGCCGCGGTTTTGGCGATTCCACGTTGGGCATAATTACAAACTGAAAAGTTTTGCAAAATCCAAAACTTGCGAAATTCTTAAAACAAAAAGGTTCTTAGAATGTCCAATATCTGTATTTGTTTTAATGTTTTACCATTCTTTTGTTTTCTTTAGGAATCCTGTAAGCAATTTATTTTTTATTGATATTAATCAGATGTAATTCTTAAGTTCAGATCAAAATGATCTGACATGGTTACAACTGTAAACTTAAATTGTAAAGCAGGGTCTTAAAATATATGTCTGTTTATAAAAGCATACATTTTTTACATTTAATATGGTTAATATGGTTTGCATATGGTGGTGTGTTTTTAATTACAGCTTTCCTAAAATTATGTCCTATTCAAAAAAATAAGAAATATCCCAATATATCGCCTTGTTCACAATATCGCAATGTATCGGAACATATAGGTATTGCAACCCCTGTATCGTGATACATATCATATCGCCAGATTCTTGGCAATACACAGCTCTAAAAACTACCATCATATCATATACAAACAACCCGTCAAAATAAAAGTTTGGTATAGCTTAAAGAAACTGTGACAGAAATATATCACTTAATGCAATGATAGTACTATTAAGGAATATTTACCAAAATATTTACCAGAAAAATGTAAAAACACAACACAGTATTTCTAAACGAACAAAAGAAGAAGAAGAAATAAAATAATAATAAATTGTTTATAAAATCAATTAATTAGACTTGCTTTTGATTATTAAAATTTAATGAAACCGTTAAAATGGAATCCAGAAAATGAATGGAAAACACAGAATTTGCTAAAAATAAAACAAAAAATACTTTTAAAATAATAGTATAATAGTACTATTAAAAAAAATACAAAAAAACTTTTTTTTTATTAAACTTTTAATAAATTGCTTTTACTTTGTGTAAGTTTCATTGTTTCAATTAATTCTGTTTCTGTTTTTAAAAGAAAAAAAAAATGAATCCAGAAAAATTTAAATTAAAAAATAAAAAAATAAAATAAAAAAATAAAATAAAACAGAATTTAGGAAAAAAATCACATGAATTTCATAGGGCCCTACATTTGCCATACATTTCAAGCCTTTTGTGTGGGCCACGACTCATTTAAACAGTCTCTATTTAACCCTCCATTATAGCACTCAAATCTTGTTCAAATAAATTTAAAATTTAAACTTGCCATTTTAAAGACAAGAAGTAGTGTCAGGTTTGATGACAGTGACAATAAACATTGGTTCTTACATCTTGCGATCAGTTGTCACTGATGTAAAACCAAACATGATGTCTTGAAGCAGCAACAAAATGTGATTTTAAGAGCTGTGTTTCAAAAATCAAAATCATTATAAGCCAAGTTGATAGTAGAGACCATTGGTGCCATTGGTTTCTACGATCTACTTGGGCCTACGATTCTTTTGGGAAACACTGCCCAGGTTGGTTTGCTCCTCATTTTATAAAATAAATTTCACAAAGTAGTCCATACGACTTCCAAGTCTTTCGAAGTTACACATTAGGAACAAAGTGATGTTTATATTGTTATTTGAGAAAAGTGTGCCCTTCTGCTGTTGCTTTCAAATCTCTTTCGCATTCAAGTACATTCAGACTTGCTGTTGAAGTTGTCATTAATTACTCACGCTTGTGTCGTTCTAAACCCGTAAGACCTTTGTTCTTCCCCAGAACACATATTACGATATTTTTGATTAAATCCAAGAGCTTTCTGACCCTGCATAGACAGCAAATGCAACTGACATGTTAAAGGCCCAGAAAGGTAGTAAGGACATTGTTAAAATAATCCATGTGACATCAGTGGTTCGACCGTAATTTTATGAAGCTACGAGAATACTTTTTATGTGCAAAGAAAACAAAAACAACAACTTTATTCAACAATTTCTTCTTTTCCGTGTCAGCCTTTGACACATGTTCAAAAGAGCACCACCACATGTGTCGTGATACTCTCGTGAACGCACATCGAAGAATGGCATAAAAGAGAAGAAATTTTTGTTTGGACTGTTTTAATGATATCTTTACTACCTTTCTGGGTCTTGAACGTGTCAGTTGCATTGCTGTCTATTCAGGGTCAGAAAGCTTTTGGATTTCATTACAAATATCTTAATCTGTGTTTGGAAGATGAACGAAGGTCTTACAGGTTTGGAACGACCTGAAGGTGAGTAATTAATGACATTTTTGGGTGAACTATGCCTTTCAGTCAGAGAAGATTATTAAAACCAAAACTTTATTGACTATCGACAAAACTTTAGGGTCACTAAATAACTTTCAGTTTTATTTTAACAGTTCCCTAAAGTTCTTTATGACTTTCTTTCATTCTCCATCAGGTCAAGAGATGTCGGATGGGTACAACTCTTCGGCAGAACATGAAGCTGTAATCACTATCAAGGAAACTGAGAACTGCTCTTCCATTTTCGACCATGCTGAGAAGCCAATCGAGGATACGGGTCCAGTTTTAGGAGCAACAGAAAACAGTACAATCACCAACACACAAGAGAACGAGCCAGTCACAAACACTGCAGGGGGTGAGGACTCCGTACGGGTATCACATGACACAATAAACACTGACCAATCACTACACAACCTCACCAAGTCAGGAGCCGAGCAAGGTGTGTCTGACAAAGTACAGAACAGACCTTCGGTTATCGAGGTACATTCGAGCGCTAAATGCAGACAGGAAGAGGTAAGAGTAAGAAGTGAGGCAGACAGTTCAGAGGCCAAAGAAAAGGAAGAGATGGATGCTGATGTTACAGCAGAATGCACAACAACACTACAGGTCCCAGCTGACCAATCACAGGCTCCTTCCACCACTGCAGTGCATCCTGGGAAAGTCATTGTGACTCGGGTGACGATCAATTCCTTGACCGTCACCTTCAAAGAGGCCGTGAGTGCAGAAGGCTTTTTTAGTGGCTACGGGCTTGAGGTGTAAGTTGACAAAGGAACCCAAGAACATACAATAGATTCATGTACATTTAGTGAGGACCAAGTGAATAATACAGTTTGCAGTAGTGAAGCAGATATTGTCTAAACAAGGTAAAGACATCAAAAAGGCATTTGTTTTCCTCTTAAGTTTGTCCTTGTGTCATTGTGGTAAAATAACCGTTGAAGGACGACATTTCTGATTATACTCAGTGATGCTGTATGCGAAGACTTTAAGCATGTAAAGCGAATCTCTGTATGTGTACCACTACTTTTCCATCATTGGCAATTGCTTGACAAAGTCACTGGCATAACAATGAGAAGAAATTGTTTTTCAGTTCCGACTCGAAGACAAAACTACTGTTACGTCGCCTCTTTTGTCCTGTAAGCAACCAGGTGGGAAAAGGAAAGGCCAACTGGCTTTGTTTCCATATCTGCGCCCGAGCTGTCCTCACTCTGTATGGAGGCCTTTGTGCATTTTTAAAGAGACAGTATTGGTTTACATTCACAACTGCTACAGTGGACGCTTTCGTAGGGGTAGATCCTGTTCATCTGAACACACGTGCTTTAGGTGTGCTTTTAGCATGGCAGAAATCAAAGCCCAGCCTAAATGACATGTTTTGGTCGTGGTGATAGTTGAACATGGCTTGTCAGCTCTGTTGTTGCTCTCACATGTGACAACTACACTTGTTTTGCTTGTATTTACAGCAAATAAATGGCAAAATAAAGTTGTGGGTGATTTTAATTCACTGTGGAGTGACACTTTTTTTGTGTGTAAGTCAATTGTGACTTTGTAAGTTACAGTTAAAGTCAAAAGTTTACATACACCTTGCGGAATCTGCAAAATGTTAATTATTTTACCAAAGTAAGAGGGATCATACAAAATGCATATTATTTTTAATTTAGTACTGACCTGAATAATATATTTCACATAAAATATGTTTACATAGGGTCTACAAGAGAAAATAATAGTTGAATTTATAAAAATGACTCAAAAATGTACATACACTTGATTCTTAACACTGTGTTGTTACCTGAATGATGCACAGCTGTTTTTTGACAGTTGTTTATGAGTCCCTTGTTTGTCCTGAACAGTTAAACTGCCAACTGTTCTTCAGAAAAATCCTTCAGGTCCCACAAATTCTTTGGTTTTTCAGCATTTTTGTGTATTTGAACCCTTTCCAACAATGAGTGTATTATTTTGAGATCCATCTTTTCACACTGAGGACAACTGAGGGACTCATATGCAACTATTACAGAAGGTTTAAACACTCCCTGATGCTCCAGAAGGATAATCGATGCATTAACTTTTGAGAAGAATGAAGATGTGTACATTTTTCTTATTTAACCTAAATATCTTTTTTTTTTCATTTAGTACTGCCCTTCAGAAGCTACAGAAGATGCTTACATGCTTCCCAGAAGACAAAATTAGTTAAATTTGCCCTGATCTTCAAATTCCAAAAGTTTTTTAATGCATCATTTTCCTTCTGGAGCGTCAGTGAGTGTTTGAACCTTCTGTAATAGTTGCATATGAGTCCCTCAGTTGTCCTCAGTGTGAAAAGATGGATCTCAAAATCATAGTCATTGTTGGAAAGGGTTCAAAAATACACAAAAATGCTGAAAAGCCAAAGAATTTGTGGGACCTGAAGGATTTTTCTGAAGAACAGCGGGCAGTTTAACTGTTCAGGACAAACAAGGGA
>JAHKKF010536351.1:0-11138 GCA_019740295.1 Labeo calbasu
CATTTTAATGTCGTCACATATTCAGATTTTTGTCAGTATAACGGTTCACGTACAGAATGTTCATTTTTTGTTTGTACCTTCTTCCCATAAGACTTCACTGCATTTAATTGTTACAGACGCATATCAGTTCCAACTCCATGCTGCTTTTGTGTAATAAAAGCCATAAATTACAAGTGCAGGACTTTACATCAGCTATAACTCTTCAGAGGTGATAATGTGGAAATCAAAAGAAAAAAAAACACTTACCTGAACTCCCAAATTGTAGTAGTACTGGAGCACTTTGCAATCTGTGTAAAAAAAATAAAGTTAAAAATAACATGTACACAGAAAACATTATGCACAATTTGTTCACAGAGGTGGTTCCCTCTGACCTCTTGGAAGATCACTGCCATTGGGGTCATAAGAGAAGGGCGGAGGAGGTGCCATGGCCACCGGCTCTCCCAGCTCATTGACAAACCATGGAACTGCACAGGAAAAACAGCATACATCATGGATTAAACTACACTATGAATACAGACGAAGACTGCCTTGATTAATCGCCTTTGCTAACATTAATATGATTAATGATAATTGTACATGACAATCACTATTTTAATTCAAAAAGGCAAAACCATAACTGTATACCAGGCCTGCCTAGAACATTCTGGGGTGGCGGCTGTCCAGGGGTTATGTTGTTGGGCTGCAGTGGGTTTGGGGGAGTCTGGGAACTCCCAGTGGATGAAGAGGATGAGTTTGATGTGAAAATTGCAGCCGGGGCAGAGTTGATTGGTTGAGAGGAGGAGAGGACAGACGACTTCACAACCACCTGAAAAGATCGAGTTACACACGTCTCCTCCAAGGCAGAACACAACTGTGTAACAACTTTATGAAAACTGAACAATGCATGCCTGTTGTGAGTAACTGTAGGTGGCGACACCTTCTTGTGGTGACCCGGCACGAGAACCTTCTTCCTGAATGGTCTGCAAAACATGTCAAAATTCAATCTGATTAGCATATTATCTCTATTTAACATAAAAGTGAAGTTAAACATTTCCACAAACACTAATTCAATGAAGTCACATTTTCTACATGCTCAAATAAAGGGAAAGGGAAAAGTTGGTTTAGGAGAGCTTGTGCAGAGCTGTCAGACCACATCTATTCCACGTTCTCCCACTGGAACTCATGTCAGCCACAGTATTAGCATTTTAGTAGACATTTTTGACAAATCAAGAAGTTTGGAAGACAGTACCAGATTGGTGGTAGACTCTGCTGCTGCAGCATACACCGACGGACTCGGATATCCTGCCTCTGCAATACAGAAATATGATGTTTTAATATTTGCTGAAATTTCAGTAACATATGTAGGGGTTAATGAACTAACCTGCGGCAGAGTAGATGTACTCCTCAGCGTATTCACCTAGTCAGGACAAACAGTTCAAATTAACCACCATCCATCATATCACATATGGCCCATGTCAAAGTCTAGTAAGCTGCCTACAAAGACAGCACTTTTGGGCATCATGAGCATAATTTTAAAGCAAAGACTGTTTTAAAATAATGGCGTACTACCACTTTTCATCTTTGGTGTTAAAAGAAAAAAAAAAAAAAAAAAAAAAAAAAATTACTGCTGCACTTAATTATTGTTGGTTTTAATGTGCAAATTATTACCAACAGTATGCATCAAATATATATATGATAAGATCAACTGAAGGCATGAGTTTGGACCTGAACAGTGTGTAATTTTTCACTTTTTTTTTCTTCATGGACTTTGTGTAAAGTGGTGAATAGAGAACTGAACAACAGACCTTGCTGAACACCAAAATGGAAGATGACACTGTGCAAGGTCCACTAACAATAATAGAGGACGACATTTGTTTACCCAATTATCAGAGCCAGATCTGACAACATAGATAAGCAAAAAAGCGATACCCGAGCGATACGCACTGAAGAGAGTCTAGGAGTCATAGCTCCAGCCAATTAAAAGTGGTATAAAGTATTATACCACAAATATCGATGACTATGGGGTGTCACAATATACCATTACTGATGATGCATAGTACCAACAATGCGATTTACGTAAATCAGCGGTTCTCAAATTTTTTGGGGCCTGAGACTCCATAAACGGGAGAACATTTTCCAAAGACGTTGTAAGCTTACTAAAAATCTGTACTCCTAAACCTGGAATACACTACACAATAATTTAGCTTCAGATATGATTCCATCCAGTCAGAGGATTTTAAATATGTTTGATATTTTCAGACGATTTTAGAACACACACAGTTTTCATTTGTCAAGCGTCTCCTAGCAACAAGGTGCATGTTTCTGCATGAGTTTGTTGTGATCAGAACTTGAACTTGAAAGTCTGGTAGTGTACGATCCTCAGCTGTGTGCTGTATGATGGCCAGGTTTCCTTTGTCACCATTTACAGTACAAAGTCGGTAAGTGTATGATGCCTTGTGTTTTAAAAATCTGTTCAGATTTTAAAAGTCATGTAGTATATTCCAGTCTTAAGATAACATTGGAATTTTAATTGTAATTGTAATATTTCTGTAAAGTGTTTTTTTCCCCCATTTGAATTTTCTGGACTCGGTTTTAATGGTTAAATTAAACTGTAGCAAAAAAAAAAAAAAAAAGAAAAAGGGGGTCTAATTATACAATTTATACATTTAACAAAAATTACATTTTTAGGGCCCTATGAAATTAGTTTGATTTTTGATTTTATTTTTTTTCCCAAATTCATTGTTTTTCATTTTAATTAATATAAAACATTTAGTCTGTTTAAATTTTTTCTGATTTACATACAAATTTATTATCAAAAATTGTGGAAATAAAGTTAAAGCATAAATCATTAACTTGAATAAAAAAATAATAATAAAAAACCCCTCTAAAATGTAAATCAAATAAAAACGTACAAGTTCCTTTTTTTGGCAAACAAAGTGCTGAACAACAGAGGTTTACTGTTAAAATTAAAGCATGAAAAAAAAATGATTATTCCTTAAATTAAGTTAAGTTTTAATAATGTTATTGTTATTATCATTACTTGCAGAAGTAAATTCTGCTGTACAACAGTAATATATTTATGACAATTTGAAGTTAAACCAAACTTTTATTTTGGTGGGTCTGAAAAGATCTTTGAGTTTGTGTGTATGACAATAGCTTTTAATTAAACCAAATGGTAAAACGCTACGTTCATGTATCACACAGTGAGACGGCAGACAAGCACCACATTGTGATTGAGTTTGTGTAATAGTCAAAACCTCACAGTTTATTCTCAATGCTGATTTCATATATTCATAAGACACTTGTCCATATTGTGACTTGCTTAAATGTACAGTCATAATTTGGATTAATTAATCCCAAATTTATGTGAAACTACATGTTACACAGTAAATTACTGGTATTTATTTTTGACTGGATTCTGTCTGCATTTTCCACATTGTGGAAATCAAAGGGCACTAAAATCATTTTAGAGACTCCCTGGCTATGCGTCACACTTTGAGAACTCCTGATATAGAGAACTGACCTTATGGGTAGCTCTTAGCTCATTTGGTTTTGACAAAGGGCCTTATTTACAAAATGTTATGCAGAAACCATCCTAAATTTGATCTTATGATCATCTCTCAAATATACGTACATGTGATTCATAGAATGAACGTACGCGCAAAAAATGAAATTTATGAATCGCAAATGATCGGAAACTTGCGCGCAACTGAATGGTTTGAGCCTTGTAAACGACTCCTAATTAATGCCCAAATCCTTTAATCTAGAACAGCGAGCTGTAAGAACAGCTTAGATTTCCAAAAACCTGCAGTACTCTGACAAGAAAAAGTATGTAGTCTGCTTTGACTAAAAGTGCTTAACGTCACGTCAGGGTCTAAGGCGGTTTTTACTAAATATGAGCATTGGTGTGGATTTAAGCGCACACACACTTGTGAGGAAATGAGGCCCACGGAGCCATTCAGAGCCAAACAACTGGCAAGGTTTTGGTTGTACCTTGATCACCAGCAGTACTCCTCTCATCAGGGTCCTCCTCTGATGATGTCATGGGCTGTTTGACTGAGGGAGGAATTGGACTGGGAACTCTTGGCACCCAGTAAGCAGTGGCCCCTGGAACCATGGGGCTGGAGACGGCTTGACCCTTCAGATACACACAGTGAGATGGACAAAACAGTGATCAAAGCACCAAACCCCAAAGGCCTGCTCATATCAAGGACAAAAACTATAACTATAAAGTTGTAATGACCATTCTGAGTTGATGTGAATAGGGAATCCACCTGACTTTAAAGAGCTTGAGCATTTCAAGCAGCATATGACATAGCGGTATTGTGCATTGGTGCAGATGCCAATATAGCTATCATTCTTGATGTAAACGGGCCTTAATACTCCCAACTGTAAAGGTGAAGTATAACTGGGTGTCTCACTGGTATTGGCGAGAAGGCACTCTCATCGGTCTCCTCAATCTCATAGAAGGTGATACTTCCCTCTATATCTTGGGTTTCCTCTCCTGGCTCAGGAACACAGCTCAGATACTCTTTGTTTAGAGAGTGCATCTGCCGCCGACTCCTCCTATACATACACAATTTTACCCACTTTCCCAGAAGCTGAATAAAAGAGGTTTACCAAGCAAACAAAAACTTCAACTGATATCTTGCAATATTAAAAATGATGCAGTGTATTCACAGAAAACACAATTTTACACAAATGAACCTGTAAAATACAGTCAGTTTGACAGCCTGTTCTTTGGTTGATTCGGAAAGATGAAAAAGGTCTGAAACTGGGTTTCTGCAGGTTTTATGGTAAATTTAAGACTAAAAATTCAATGTTCCAACTTATTCCAGGTAGGAACTTAATTGCTATTCTTAGTAGGCAGTGAGGCAAGTCAGGTGCCTAAGCTTTCCGACACAGTCTTTGATTACATAAACATTCATACTTTGTTTTTGTTTTTCCAGAAACAAATTGATTTTAAAAGGAAGACACTAGAAACAATTTGGAGAAGTCTTCATTTCCATTTTTTATGCAACAAGCTGTCAAACGTGGTTTTGGATGGTAAACCAAAGGGCAAGTTCAAATTCTTGTTTTAACAAAAGAAATTTGTAAACACAAGGAGGAAAAGGGCATGTTAAACCATTTCAAAAAGTCTTTAAGTCACAGTTCCACAGTTAAGTCATATTGTTTCACAACCCCTTTTTAAAGTAAAAAAAAAAATAAAATAAATAAATAAATAAAATAAAATACACTGACCAAAATTATAAAATTGCAACATTTTTTTTTGCCCCCATTTTTCATGAGCTGAACTCAAAGAATGTACAGAAAAAGGCCTATTTCTCTCAAATATTGTTCACAAATCTGTCTAAATCTGTGTTAGTGAGCACTTCTCCTTTGCTGAGATAATCCATCCACCTCACAGGTGTGGCATATCAAGATGTTGATTAGACAGCATGATTATTGCACAGGTGTGCCTTAGGCTGGCCACAATAAAAGGCCACTCTAAAATGTGCAGTTTTATCACACAGCACAATGCCACAGATGTCGCAAGTTTTGAGAGGGCATGCGATTGGCATGCTGACTGCAGGAATGTCCGCCAGAGCTGCTGCCCGTGAAATGAATATTCATTTCTCTACCATAAGCCGTCTCCAAAGGCGTTTCAGAGAATTTGGCAGTACGTCCAACCAGCCTCACAACCGCAGACCACGTGTAACCACACCAGCTCAGGACCTCCACATCCAGCATCTTCACCTCCAAGATCGTCTGAGCAAAAATCGGTTTGCATAACCAAAGAATTTCTGCACAAACTGCTAGAAACCGTCTCAGGGAAGCTCATCTGCGTGCTCGTCGCCCTCATTGGGGTCTCGACCTGACTGCGGTTTGTCTTCGTAACAGACTTGAGTGGGCAAACGCTCCCATTCGATGGCGTCTGGCACTTTGGAGAGGCGTTCTCTTCACGGATGAATCCCGATTTTCACTGTACAGGGCAGATGGCAGACAGCGTGTATGGCGTCGAGTGGGTGAGCGGTTTGCTGATGTGAGTGACCCATCGTGGCAGTGGGGTTATAGTACGGGCAGGCGCATGTTATGGAGAATGAACCCAGGTGCATTTTATTGATGGTATTTTGAATGCACAGAGATACGGTGATGAGATCCTGAGGCCCATTGTTGTGCCATTCATCCACAACCATCACCTCATGTTGCAGCATGATAATGCACGGCCCCGAGTTGCAAGGATCTGTACACAATTCCTGGAAGCTGAAAACATCCCAGTTCTTTCATGATCAACATACTCACTGGACACTTCGCACAGCCATTGAAGAGGAGTGGAACAACATTCCACAGGCCACAATCAACAACCTGATCAACTCTATGCGAAGGCAAAATGGAGGTCACACCAGATACTGACTGGTTTTCAGACAATGCTGTCTAATCAGCATCTTGATATGCCACACCTGTGAGGTGGATGGATTATCTCGGCAAAGGAGAAGTGCTCACTAACACAGATTTAGACAGATTTGTGAATATTTGAGAGAAATAGGCCTTTTGTGTACATTGAAAAAGTCTTAGATCTTTGAGTTCAGCTCATGAAAAAAGGGGGGCAAAAACAAAAGCGTTGCGTTTATAATTTTGGTCAGTGAAAATACTCAGTTACAAACTATATAATACATTACCAGAGAAGAGACCATCACAGGTTCATTATAGTTTGTGTCATTTCTAGCATTATCTATTTCTGATGAGTATATTAAAATAAACGTTTTCCTACCGAGACCTGAACGAGTAGTTATCAAAACTCTGGTAGCAGCGCTTGCTGGGACTGGAATAATAGGCTAGGTCTGGTCCAATAAGATGATGTCTGTTCAGGAATCGGGCCGAACTTCTGATCAAAGGTTGTGTGGTAAAAGAACCACAAAAAACAGATTCATCCAATGAGTAAGGACAGATCATATGTTTAGAAGATACAACAATGAATAAGCATCTGTAAAGAATTTTGTGTCTAACCTGGGTGGGGCGTAGCCACGTGGTGGTCTAGGTGGAGGGTGGGGTCGGTAGTGTTCGTAGGCCAGACCTGCAGGAGGTGGAGCGGGACCGTGTACCCCTGGAGAACGGACAGGATGAATGTTTCCTGGTCCAGGCTGCAGACGGGGAGGTAAGCCAGGTTGAGGACGACTGAAAGACACTGCCATCAACATCTCCTTACCACGAGGTTTCTTGAAGTACCGTCGGCGTCCGCGCAGCTCTGGGTCTTTAAACAGGAAAACTGTCATGACCCAGAAATATGCAATCTGTTCATGTGCCCTGCTGATAACTCTGGTATCTACCAGTAACAGACCTTCTGTATACACCGATCAGCCACAACATTAAAAATACAAAAGGTTCCTCTCTTCATCAATTTGCACTGGCTACCAATAGCTGCTCGCATAAAGTTCAAGGCATTAATGTTTGCCTACAAAACCACCACTGGCTCTGCACCCCTTTACCTAAATTAATTCAGACTTATGCGCCCTCTAGAAGCTTGCGCTCTGCAAGTGGACGGCACATTAAATGTACCCTCCTGGTGGAATGATCTGCCCAACTCAATTCGAAGAGCTGAGTCCTTAGAAATCTTCAAGAATCGGCTAAAAACACATCTCTTCCATCTTTGACCCTCTGACTCTAGCACTCTCCATTCTAATTCTATTCTTAAAAAAAAATAAATAAATAAATAAAATAAAATAACCCTTTTAGACTTACACTCTATTCATTTACTTACTGCTTATTTTCTTAAAAATAAATACATAAATAAATAAATAAATAAAAAGTAACACTGGCTTCTCTGTTCTTTTTTTTTTAAGGCCTCCAACACTAGCTTGCTTTTTTGTTTTTCTATTCCATATCATAATTTTAAAAAACTTTTGCTACGTGTACTGCTTAGGCTAACTGAGACCTGTCATAGCATTTATATGTTATTACTCTTTTGTTAATTTTGATTGCTTCCATTGTCCTCTTTTGTAAGTCGCTTTGAATAAAAGCATCTGCTAAATGTCTAAATGTAAATATAAACGTAAAGGGTTAGCTAGTTCACCCAAAAATTTAAATTCCATCATTAATAACTCACCCTCATGTTGTTCAAAACTCATAAGATCTTCGGAACACAAATTAAAATATTTTATTTTTATTTGTCAATCTGACATCAGTGGTTCAACAGAAGATGAAGAAATTATGAAATAAAGCTGTTATTTTAGTTTTCTTTGCACACAAAAAGCATTCTCATAGCTTCATAAATTACAGTTGAACCACTGATGTAACATGGACACACTGATGTCACATATTAACAATGTTACTACTACCTTTCTGGGCCAATTGCATTGCTGTCTATGCAAGGTCAGAAAGCTGTTGGATTTCATCAAAAATATCTTGATTTGTGTTTCAAAGATGAAAGAAGGTCTTACGGGTTTGGAACGACATGAGGGTGAATGATTACAGAATTTTCATTTTTGGGTGAATTATCTCTTTAAAACCAATATTGTGCCTAATACTGTATCAAAATAGCTCTTTTGTGTCAATGCATAGATTTTTCAAAAACCTCTGAACATGTTCTGTGTGATCTGGCACCAAGACATTATCATTATCATCTCTTCCCCAGGTAAGATACGCACACACCCGGCCATCCACCTGATCTAAATCAAAACATCTAAATCAGACCAGGAAACCTTCCTCCATTGCTCTGTGGTTCAGTTCTTATGCTTGTGTGCCCATTGTAGGCACTTTCAGTGGCAAAAAGGGCATTTTACTCGGTCTGTGGCTAGCGTAATGGCTAAAGCTAACGCTTCCGGTCTGGCAGTATGTGGAAAAGGAGACCAGAGACCAGGCTGTTTTTTTTAATAGATGTCAATGGAGGAGAGGCTTTACTTTGCTAAACAGCTTTTTAGAAAAAAACGGCTTATTTAATGAATCGACAGCCCATCTGCTAATCTTCAGCATGTTTTACGCTAAACAACACTTTTGGATTGAACTATTTTTAAAGTTTACCACAAAAAAAATGCTGTTTTCTAAGAGAAATTACTGACTTTTTCCAACAGGTGGGATTCAGGTTACGGCACCGTAAACGGCGATTGAGTGTCGCACAACTCTGACTGAAATTCAGTGATGTCAAGGCTATAATGTGATAGATTATTAAGGGGCACGTGATCCAAGTTAGCCGTTACGCTTTCTCTAATAGTAAGTAATACAGACTCCCTTGTATTCCAATAGTAATACAATCTCTGGTGGCGCCTCCGCAGAATATGATTGACTGTTTAGCCCCGCCCACAGATTCACACATAGTGTTTACCAGAGAGGCGAATGCGCAGGTCCCCACAGAAACCAAATGATAAAGATGGATCCGAAAACAACAAGACGCTCTGCAGTGCCAACTTGTGCAAAAATGTCTTTGCATTGACTACCTTCAGATCCCAATGTTGGGAAAGAGTGGATGAACTTTATTTTTAATGAGTTCCAGACCGTATCAGTAAGAATCACGCCTATTGAAACAAAGTGTTCTGCTGAGGGGAATAAAAGCAGGACAGAAAATAGCCAGTTCATGACCCCTATAAGTTTTTCTTCAATTTGAGCTACAGTAGCTCTTCTGTCACAACAGAAAGTAAATAGATCAATACGTTTCCATCACCCTGTTTCACCCTGCGCATTTTGAAGTATCGCATCAGAAACAAGTAATGGAAATGCCACATTCAGAATAAAAATCCCTTAATTTGCAAAAACGTTTTTATGCTCGCTTAAGGAGGTTTTTGACGTGTGCGAAAAAGGGTTCATACAAATAATAGGAAATGGAAACGCATTTGCCGAATAAATTCCTCCATACGCATCAAAAAAGTAATGTGATTTTGGCAACAGAACGGCAAAACCCATCTAACCAGTGGACCGATCTCATTCCACAGCATCTGAAATGTTATGGTCATTCTGAAATGCCTGAGCAAAGTCTGTCGTCGAAGTATTTCTATATAATTGCCTCCCAGAATGATATGGAATTTTCTATATTCAGTGGTTTCTCCTACTTTTCCAAGTAATATATAGTGTGAGTTTATCAGAAAGTGACGATTTAGTTCTCTTAGACTTGTTGGATAGAAACGGTGCTTATTCGCAAATGTTTTTTTGCGGCATTCCAATTTTTGCGCACAAGTTAAATTCGCAACTTTGGATGGAAACCCAGCTAATGAGCCATGACCCTGACGCTGGTTTACCAGTAATCTTTACTTGCATAATTTTTGGTAGGTATGCATCACTGCATACCTAGAAAACCTCGCAAGACTTGCCATTTTGGAGATGCTTTGACCCAGTCTAGCATCCCTATTTGGCCCTTGTCAAAGTCACGTTTCACTTGCCCATTTTTTCTGCTTCCAACAAATGACATTCAAGAACTACTCAATTCCCGCAGAATATATCCCACCCCTTAACTGGTGCCATAGTAATGATAATAAGCAATGCTATTTACTTCACCTGTCAGTGGTTTCAATGTTGTGGTTGATCAGTGTATATACAGTACATGCAAGGCCATTGTCTGAGACATAAACAAAATAAGCATTATTTCAAGCATACAGTATATGCGGTTCATTTTAGCACAACATGCATAATCAAAACAGTTTAGCTTTTTAAAAGTTCTGCAAAAGAGAGAAAACTCAAGACAGCATATCACAATACAAATGAAGTTGAAAAGAGGCAGACCTATTTCTCCGGGGTACTGGTCTGGATGGTTGTAGGAATTTCCCTTTCTGCTTGGTGTGATGTTCCAGGCTGGCACAGGATTCACTGGCTTCAAATTGGTCAAGGGAACCAGGTGCCTAAAACATCAAAGAGGATGTTTAAAGATTCTCAGAGACGTCCGCCTGTGAGAAAGCACAGATAGACACAGCTTACTTTTCTCCAAGCTCCTCAATGAACACGGTCACTGCAGTGGTCTGAGTCCCTACTTCTTGAATGAAGGCGTTGTAGTACTTCCCTTTCGGATCCAAGCGGACCTGGGAAACAAAACCATTAGCATGACAGAGGCTACAGGGAAATTGTGTAAGAAATAAGATTCATTATTATGGAAAAAAAACACAGGTGTGACTTAAATGGCATGTCAATTTGCAATACGTTAAAGGGGTCATCAGATGCAAACTTCACTTTTACATGTTGTTTGAACATTAATGTGTGTT
>JAHKKF010536352.1:0-12180 GCA_019740295.1 Labeo calbasu
CAAATGACAAATTTTGGTCAGAAACAAAACTTCTGTATAGTTTCAGAACACTTGAAATATAGCACACAGGTAGTATGAACAATTTTTTAATCATAATTTTAACATTGCATTTTGTCAAATCAATGAAAGCCAGTCATATGGGTTTGGAATGACATGAGGGTGAGTCAATAAAATAAGTTTGTTTTGAATCTATTCATTTTAATGATGATAACTTGCACGCAGATAAAAAATACCCTACAAGAATCTCTACGAAACATACTTTTACAGTATGCTTGAATGACTGGCAAAAACAGTTTACATCTACAAACATGTAGATAATACGTATATCTTGGGCCCCTAAATTTAAACTCATGCAGACTGGGCTTGTATGTATGGTATTTATTTCTAAAGCTGTGTTTGTATCTCTATTGTCATAGTTTGGGTGGTTATCCTCCGTTTAACACTGAGTGCTCCACCATGTCGGTGCGTGAGCAGATCATTAACGGCCACTACCGCTTCATCCCATCTCAGTGGAAAAAGGTTTCAAACGAAGGTAATGTCTTTTCTTTCCATTGATAGTTGGATGGTTAAATGGTGTGTACACTAATTTATATTAGTTTATATTGTCATAAATATTTCAACTTAACAGCATATAATGTAAGTTATATATATATTAGCATAATCTTTCAGCCAAAGATTTGATCAAGAAGCTCCTGGTTGTGGATCCTGAAAAGCGTCTGAGCGTTGAAGAGGCGCTGGCACATCCGTGGCTGAACGTACGTGCTGAAAATCCCACTAACTAGACATTATTTAACTAGTATTGAAATTGTCAACCTTTAAATATTTGAAATGTGGTCACTAAGAACAACATTCCGCAAATGTAAAATGCCATTCTTATGTTTGTGTAACAGGATGATGAGATGAGAAACACTGCAAACCAGCTGATGCAACTTGAAACATCCAAGGTACATCAACAAAAAACGCATTTTTATTCCAGGATAAAAGTTCAAACATTTTCAGAAGTTGTAATTGTTTTCTGTGACAGAGTCTATGAATTTATGTATTTGCTTTCGAAATGTATTACAGTGTTGACTAGACGCATACTACTAATACAGTTGTCATTAAAAACAATGTGATTTTAGTTTCCATCACAGAAACGTAAGGCAGAAGAGGAAGAGGGTGAACCACCATCCAAGAGGAAACCTGGGCCTTGACTTTCACACACTGTTATTTGTTTCCTGGTGGCTTTTTAAAAGCTCTTTCCTGTTACCGGTTCATCCTGAATGTCTAACACTGTACTGCTCTTGTAAATATGCATTTCTACCATATGCTGTCTCAAAAATAAAATGTTTTTAAATTTTCTACTGAATTTATTGCTTTTAACTCATCACAAATCTGTACAAGACATCTGTCTTACGTGAAATGCCTATATTGTTCATATTCTGTGTTCATCTTTTTGCCTGTGTTTAACTGAAAAGGTTTATACTGAATTTCGTCTTTAAGTGTCACTGTCTTAATGCATTTAGCCACGTTAAGTATTTATACCAGTTTTGTGGTGAAAACGCATAATGTAAAAGTATTTTCTTTCCACTTGGGATTATATGTACATTATCTTAGCAGTAAACAGACAAGTAAACAAAACAGACAAGCCCTTGTTGTGCCTGCAAACCGTTTTTTTTTTTTTTTTTATGTTACACAAATTACATCCTTTACTTCAAAACAAAATAAATCTGAGCAACCTCTATATTGTTTTATATTTTGTGTAAAACTCATGAGTCATGTATTTTTCTCAGGTCCTGCACAGGCAATTCTAGCACAAACTACCACTAAAAGTTCATTACAGGAAGTGTATGTACCTTTGTGTATTTTTGTTACTTCAGAGCCTCCTACAGTTAAGTGAGTAGGAGTTATAAAGGTTAAAGTTCAACAAATGAAATTAAATTTAAATTTTAAAAAAAATTCTAAAAATGTATAGAAATGCACTCAAGACACACTACAAAGTTACTGACCTCTTCGCAATTTAATCCTTTCTACTTTATGCGGTATTTTGTTGTTCCTCAGGTATATATATATATATATGAATTAGGTCGCGTTAACCGAAAATTGTCCGTCATTGACGGAATTTTTTTTATCAAATTGTAGCTGTAATTCCCACCCCTGTCCAGTTGGTGGCGAGTGCGCTGTAGTGTAGCAGCAGAGCACTGAATCATGAACAAAAACGAAACCGTCACTAATGTTTTCGTGTGTTCGATTACACATAGATGAGTAAGCAAGTTACAACAATCTATCACGCCAGATTAAAGAGCGCCAAAACATTATTTATTGCTTGAATTTCCTAATTAAATGGACAACATTTGAAATCTTAGACTTAGTTTTATATCAAAAGTAACACAATGCACTATGTAGTGGTTAATCATCAACTGAAAACAGCATTGACCAAAAGATCGATTGTGATTTAAGAATCAGTATTGGTTCATTAAAATGAGAATATATTAAAATCAAGAATTCTTTTTTTGTTTTGTTTTGTTTTGTTTTGTTTTGTTTTTTATCCACCCCTTAGCTTATTTTGTTGTTTTTAAACGTTGTGCTGTCGTCCTGAAGGTTCATGATTAAAAATGAAAATGTGACCAAAAATAAAAGCAATTAAATGTGTTATTCTAATTAAAATATGAAAATTAAAATGACGGGTAATAATAGATTATGCGGGAATTTTTACGACCCTGACTGTCAAAATGACGGACAATGATAAAGCCTAGCGCAACACATACACTGTAGAAAAACAATTTGTTGAGTCAACTTAAAATAATTTGTTACCCTGCTGCCTTAAAATTTTAAGTTTAGTTAACTTGAAATGTTAAGTTTTACTAAGTGACAACTTCGATATTGGAATTGATTCTTTTTACGATTTTAAGGCAGCTGGGTAACAAACACAGCTTTAAAATTTAATAAACCATTTTTTTTGTTTAGTCAACTTGAATATCTAAGTTGTCACTTAGTTGGCAGCAGGGTAACTAATTATTTTAAGTTGGCTCAACAAATTGTGTTGTTTTATTTATATATATATATATATATATATATATATATATATATATATATATATATTTTTTTTTTATTATTNTTTTTGTTTAGTCAACTTGAATATCTAAGTTGTCACTTAGTTGGCAGCAGGGTAACTAATTATTTTAAGTTGGCTCAACAAATTGTGTTGTTTTATTTTTATATATATATATATATATATATATATATATATTTTTATTATTATTATTATTTTTTTTTTAACAGTATATGAGCCTCAAGTGTTGCGCATTTAACTTCTAAGGACTGGAGTGATATCATTTATAATGCTCTAATACATGGGTGTCAAACTCCGGTCCTGGAGGGCCGCATCCCTGCAGAGTTTGGATGCAACCCTAATTAAACACACCTGATCCAACTAATCAAGTCCTTCAAGCTTAATTGAAAACTGCATAGTATGTGTGTTGGAGCAAGGCTGGAACAAAACTCTGCAGGGACTGAGTTTGACACCCCTGTCAAATTTAGATGAATAATGGCTATAGTTCCTAGCATTTGCTGTCGGTCACGCACTCCATGAAGAGCTTATTGCACTTGT
The DNA here is from genome assembly GCA_019740295.1 of Labeo calbasu. Classification (NCBI taxonomy): domain Eukaryota; kingdom Metazoa; phylum Chordata; class Actinopteri; order Cypriniformes; family Cyprinidae; genus Labeo; species Labeo calbasu. The sequence goes on from JAHKKF010536352.1 coordinate 3,590, forward strand.
TGATCAAAACTTGAAAACAAACATTGTTGCGCAAAAATAGCAATACAAACAGCTATATTTCTGAATGTATTTATTTATACAAGACATTGCACATTATTTAATTATATGCATTACATTTGTGTATTCACAGAGCAAAAAGTATGTATTTGTGAGATGTTGGATCAGTTACAGTAATGGTTTCTGTACAGATTTTCTGTCTAAATTTCAGTGTATCTAGACTAAGTTAATTTTCCTGAAGCAACTTGTTGGTCTGACATGCTGTTTTCGCATTGGCTATGTATTCCGGACATGAAAGTCAATGCTGCACAACTACAAACGCAAAAAGATTCTGTGTGGAACTGGCACAGATTTAGCAGGGTATTGAGTGGATAAAAGATAGAAATCCTCTTCATTCCCTTAAAAACATAATAAATTAGAACTGGAAATCTGTTCCCCGTCAAAATTCACATGGACTCAGTTTAGCTTTTTTAAAGTATCTTTATTTTGCAGTAATTCTGCATTACATCATGGTCTGCTTACAGTCACAGTGTCCTATTTATTTCTCCTGACATCCTGTAATTTGCTGGAACACAAAACTGTGGTTCTGTATCAAATCCTAAGTCCCCACTTTAAATCATTTCACACACTGTACGTACACACAGCTTTATCATCCATGTCGATGTTTCTGTTATCGGATTTGTTTCTGGCACAGTGGATCAGTGGGTTACCCCATCCTAGTTGAGCCAGAAGGCCTTTCGGTAAATGTACTGTGAATTGGAGACATCTGGGGCATCTTGTGATTTGGTCAAATTAAGCATGTGACAAATGGGACGCCCTGGACCTGTATCAAACATGTCATGTTACAACCACACCCCGGCCCGTCCCCTATTAAAGGACGAATCGATTGACGCATCCCAACAGGAATACTTGTTGTTTCTACAAAAGGACTCACACATCTGTTGACTATGGCTGGCAGACAGGCAGTGAAAGTGTACTTAGATCTCGTGTCTCAGGCCTGCAGGGCTGTACTAATATTCCTCAAAGACAACAAAATACCACATACGGTGTAAAACACTGCCATACAAAAAGGTAATAACACTGTTGTAAGTTTGTTGTTCTGTGGAGGCTCTGAAAGCTGTTTTGAATACATTTGTAGAGTCCAGATGATTTGAATCCAAAAGTTATGCTGAATATAGTCTTTTTATATTTATTGTCAGAACTTTATTGTCTTCTAAACTTTGGTTTTGTGTTACAGTGGCACCATATTGAAATCTGGCGACAGCCTATAATGTCCCTCATCACTGGTACCCCAAACTGCCAAAAAAGAGCCTGAGTGGATGAGTACACAGGAATCACGCCAACACGCACACATTTCCTCCATCTTCTTGCATGAGGTAGGGTTTGACATGGCTACACTCTTAAAGGGGTCATCGGATGCAAAGTTCACTTTTACATGTTTGAACATGAATGTGTGTTTGCAGTGTATGTACAAATCTACCCTATAATGATAAAAATCCATGCAGTGGTTTTTAATTAATCTGCAAAAATAATATCCCCTTTTTCAAATCGAGCCATTCTCAGATGCCTGTCTGTGTGGCGTCACACCAAGAGAGGCCGCTCCCACGATAGTTGATTGACATGAGCGTCTTACCTCAGACTTAAAATCTTAATCAGCAGGAACAGTCCGACCTCTATTGTTTCGATGCAGGAGCAGGGATGTAAGTTAGACAAGAATATCTCAGATTGAGCGATTGAGGTGTTGTGTTGCTGGATGTAATAATGAATATCGTCATTTACTCCTGACATCTGAGCCGCTGAAGATGCAGTGGATTACGTTTGTTTGTGAAGGGAATGTGATGTGTGAGTTTAGAGGCTAAACGCGGCTAAAGTAAACAAGCTCGTCACTCCACAGAGAGAAGAGAGGGGCGAGGCGAGCAGAGCTCATTGACATTTAAAGCAACCTCGACCAGAATAGGATGATTTTTGCAGAGCTCATTTTGACAAGGTAAAAAGGGTGTTGTTTTACACTACCATTGAGAAATTTTAACCAAAGTATATTCTAGACTTTTTTATTAAGACCCTAAAGAATCATATCAACTTGTGGAAAATGGGCATCCAATGACCACTTTAAAAATAAAGGCTGCAAATGGGTGTTTTTGCAGTGATGCCACAGAAAAAACATTTTTGGTTCCCCAAAGAACCTTTCAGCGAACAGTTCTTAAAAGAACCATTTTGAAGAACTTTTTAAAAATCTAAAGAACCTTTTCTACATTTGAAAGTTTCCATGGATGTTCAAGGTTGTTTATGGAACCATCGATGCCAGTGAATCTTTATTTTTAAGCATGTAGTTGATGTGACATTTCAAGCAAAGTTATTCTTCTTCTAAAACCATTGTAAACTGCATTTACCTGCATTTACCTTTTGGCAGACTTTACAGGTTTTGTATTTTTTCACAGGTTTTACTGCCACGTACGGGACAGCCGACAAATCCAGAGAAGCTTGAAAAGGCACTGACAGACCTGGATGGCACATTACACAAGCTGAAAAACACGTTTCTGAAGAACCTTCTTCTTGTGCAGTGATGACATCTCATTTGCCCGACCTGTTAGCAGTTTTATGAGCTTATGCAGGGTAGAACTTGGAGTTGCTAAACATTTTGTGAAGTTGATTGCATTTAGAGGCTATAATGCATCATTCATTAGTACGTACCTGAATATTCATTCACAACTGTAAATGTAAAAACATAAATAAACGTATGAACCTCAGAATGTCCCTCGGGAGGGACATTCTGAAGGACAGACACAAACTGCTGAGCTGGAGGAGTCGAGTCCAGTCAGCACTCTCAAACTCTTTTGATGAATCTCACTCTGTTGTTTATAATATAAGGGAGAAGTTTAGCTAAATTGTCTTCTGTTCAAATCAAGCCATTCCGTAAAGATGTAAGCTATGTTTTTTGGCCTGTGTTTTTTGGCCTTTTAAGACATTTTGAATGAATGTAATGGTTTACAATTATCTAAGTCACAAATCCTCAAAACAGAGGAGTAGATAATGTAAAAACATTATGCCTGACACAAAATTATACAAATATGTATATAGAAAGCTTGTACAGTGTCAGATATTCGGGAAGAATAGACATTGTAATAAATGTTATACATTTTCTTAAATATTAAACATATACAGTAAATAAAAATCAGACTGTTGTTGGATTAACTTTCAGTGACTGGAGTGATATAAAATACTCAGAAATAATAGAGAATATAGAGAGCGTCAGTGTAAAGTGTCCGTTGGAATGTTTGGAAATCTTTCCTCATTCATTTCAGCATCAGTGAAAAGTTCAACCTGTTTGATTAAAAGAAAGGGTTTTGTGTGGGTTTGTATGATCATATACTGTATTAATTGTATGTGTTCAGGTCTTGACAGTAACTTAAGAAGCCATTTTTTAAGCACCAGATTTGTATTTGTAATAAATAAAAGCAAAACATCATAAATGAAATTAAAATCAATTTAATCACTAGAAATGATCCTTTGCAGCCTGTTATATTTCCTGTATATGTTATATACTCTCAAATAAACTTAGCTAACCTTACCTCTTAGTGTGAACAAATTTATTGTCCTCCAATGGAGGTAACTAGAAACTTGAAATTCTGAGAAATAAAAATAGTTATTTTCATATTGTGGCTGATATAAAAAAAAAAAAATTGGCATTAAAAAGTATATAAACTGTATTATTTTTATGAAAATAACCAATTGTTTCGCTAGATAAGACCCTTCTTCCTCGGCTGGGATCGTTTACAGCCGCATTTGGGATCGTTTGAAGCTGCATTTAAACTGCATTTTGAACGTTCAAAATCGAGGCACCATATCAGTCCATTATATGGAGAAAAATCCTGCAATGTTTCCCTCAAAAAACATAAGTTCTTAATGGCTGAAGAAAGAAAGACATGAACATCTTGGATGACAAGGGGTGAGTACATTATATGTCAATTTTTGTTCTGGAAGTGGTTTTCTCCAATTAATTTTTATTGTTTTTTTTTTTAAGAAATTATATTTAAAAAAAAAAAAAAAATTGTTTCTTATTTTATTAGAGATTGGAGGTTCTTAAAATGTTTTTTTTATGATTATTTCAAATACTTGTTTTCAAAAGTCAAGAAAAATTACAACATTTTTTAGAAGGATGTTTGTGTCATGCGTGTATATGATATGAAACATTACGTTTATCAACAGAAACCATTTTAATTGGACAATTTCATCAGAAATGTAAGGCACAAGAGTGAGAAGGCAAATATCATTCAAGAGCAAACCTGGGTCTTGATGTTTATACACTTCCACCATTGCCTGTGCAGCAATAAAGGTGTTTACATTTTCTGCTCCTTCACTTATACTTAAATCACCACAAACCATTAGGTTTATTTATTTAGCAAACCACACTACCACATTGTGTAGATATTTGAAAAGGCAAAAACTATGGGAACAAAAAGGTTCACTACACTTTTCAAGCCATATATTAATCAAACATGATCTTGAGCAAACGTAGATGCATCCTTAATCCCATAAAGTAAATTACAACAGCTTTCCATGTTAGTCATATTAAACAAATAATTTGTGGCATATAATCTCATTCAATTAACTTGTGAATACAGAGTTGATTTTTTACAGTTTAGCTGCGAGCTTCTGCTTTATTTGATAGACAACAGAGTGACCTTCATCAAAGGAGTCTGACAGCGCTGACTGGACTCTGCCCCTCCAGCTCAGTAGTTTGGGTCTGTCCTTCAGAATGTCCCTCCCGCTGCAAATCGGCTGAAAGAGACAATCAAATTGGCTCATGTGTGTTAATGTTGTGCATTAATATTCAGTTTTTGTCCTAATGAATAATACATAACCGCCTCTAAATGCAACCAACTTCAGTTCTTACCTGCATGATCTCACAAACCGCTAACAGGTCAGCCAAAGAGATGTCATCACCGCACAGGAAGGCCTGTCTCTTCAGAAACATGTTTTCCAGCATGTCCAGTGTGCCATCCAGGTCTCTCAGTGCCTTTTCAAACTTTGCGTCATTTTTCGGCTGTCCCATCATTGGAAATATAACCTGTACAATTTAAAACAGATAAACAAAATAGTATCAGATTAAGAATGACGTCACTGCTTGAAAAGGCAACTAGCCACATATCAAGCCCTACCTCTTGCAGAAAGACTGTGGAAGCGTGCAAACGTGTGTTCGCATGATGCCAGGCTGCGTACTCATCCACTCGGGCTCTCTTCTGTGGCAGTTTAGGGTACCAGTGATCAGGGACATTGTAGGTTGTCGCCAGATACTTCAATATGGCGTCACTGTCACAGAGGACGGTTAATAATAGTAATAACAATACAAATAAAAATGCTACTACAGCTACTAATAGCATCAAAGAAAATTTAATGCCAAAGGTTAGTCTCTCCCTACCTCTCAGTAAGGATGAATCCATTGTCATCCAACACTGGCACTTTTTGCATTGGGTTGAGTTTGGTGAATTCAGGTGTTTTATGCTGCCCTAGAGATTCAAGTTCAAAGGCATTAAAGTATGATAAAGTTAAAATAAAACAAAGCATGCAAAGTTCTTAAATATAGATGGGTTACGTACATCTGCAGGATCACCTTTGTACATGCTTGGATTCAAGCCACATGGATTTACAAATGCGCACTACGCTGTCTCCACTGTACAGCACACTCACAAAGTTACTCACCTTTTCGTAACGCAATGAGTTCCACCGTATGAGGTATTTTGTTGTGTTTCAGGAATATTAGTAGAGCCCTGCATGGCTGCGATAGGAGATCCAAGTACGCTTTAACTGCCTGTCTGCCAGCCATAATCAACTGTACAGTAAGTATTTTCCCCTTTAGACAACTTGGCCGTCACTGGTCGATAGTCCAATGACAAGCTGCTTAAAGGAATACGACACAAAAGTGTCTTCCTGCAGAGGGCGGAATCGGATAGTGGCTCACAAACGCTAAACGCGTCAAAATCAAAAACGTTTGTTGTATTTGAGACGTATGAACACTAAATAGTATATTATTTTAAATATATTAATTTAAATGATTTTATAACTCAAAAACAATAGGTATTGTGCTTGTAATCGCTATAGGATGATATATTTGGAAAAAAAAACAAGTAATTATAAACGACAGTGATTGGTCGATCCGTATCAGCGTTGAGAAAAACAACACATACCACGTGATAACGTGTTATACGTATGGCGCTGCGTAATATACGTCTCAGGAATTTAAACATTTTAAAACCAGATTTATTGAAGGTATAGACATTGTTCATTTTGTTCATTAAACCCAGAAAGTGTACCTCATATTTTCTGGTATTGTCAATATACAAAGAAGTTATGGTGAGAGGTTTTTACATTTATAAATGACAAAGGGTTGTGCAACTTTATTTTACGATATGAACATATTAATGTTTGGCTTTTTGAACTATGATAAGAAGTGAAGCTTATGTTATCATTTTTATTATATAATTGCATTACAGACTTCTTATATTATTTTCTTAATTACTCATTTATTTATTTATTTGATATTTGAGGTATTAGATAATTATATAAGCACCGTTAAGGAAAGTACAAACTGAAAAGCTGTAAAAAACTGTGCTCTTATTTAGTACACTTAAGTTATTGTGATTTAGGACTTTTATTTATTTATTTATTTTATTATTTGTTGGTTTTATATATACATGTATACAGTTAATATTTATTTTTTGTATTTTTCTATGCAAACCCTTGGTACTTTTATGTTTTTGTTCAAGCATCAATTTAAAAAAAAATAATAAATAAAAAATACATTTAAAAACCTGTGAAACGTAATCATTAATTAATAAAAAATAAATTAGAAAACCTTTAAAATATGTTAAGGATGTTAAGAATGCGAAAAGAACTGTGAAAAGGACTATAATACACTGTGAAAAAAATGTTTATCATCATAATTGTCACTAAAATGTTTGTTGACTTTAAAATGAAGTGAATTCATGCTTGATTCACCGTGTTTTTAGTGCTTGTAAAGTATCTGCTAACTTTAAGAATGTTAAGAATAAAAAATACCTGACTGTGAAAGATACAAACAAGTGTATTGTGCAAACATTTCCTTTATTGCCAAAACTGTTGTTGACATAAAAATAAATTCAAGCATGATTCCTTCAGTGATTTCATGACATGTTTCTTGCTTAAGATCATATGGATCCGTTTTACAGAATTAGTGATAAAAAGTAATTACAGAAACTAGTATCATACAAGTACATTGATTCTGAATAGTTCTTTATAGTAGCCTATTTCTGCATAGTAGTTTAAACCATATTCATTTGTATAAAACTCATCCAAAGTCCCTCCCATCCTGGGACTTTCCTTGATTTAAAAGGCAGTATTCATTTTGAAGGCACATGATATAATGTGGTGTCTGTCTCACAAATTAGAAATTTTATATAGATATTTTCTGGTTTTACATTTCCAGGTATTTTGGCACTTTGATACATAAGTACACAGACATTATAAAGCCCTTTAAATACAGTGCTTTGTAAATTTATTGTGTGTTTTACATCGATGTGGACAGTAGAGGGCCCTCGGTACCACTGGCAGCAATGAGCTTCTTTCTAGAGTGAAACTCATTCTGAATCTCCAGAAAGGTCTTGTTCTTGGTCTCAGGGACAACAAAGAAGATGTAAGTGGCCACCAAGCAACAGATAACCAGGAAAACAAGGAAGCAGTACTGCTTTAGTCCATTCTGAAAGAGGTTGAGAAAGAAAAGTTTGTTAAAAACAAAACACCTATATTCTACTTTTTTTGAATAACTGGCTTCCAAAAGTAATTAACAAATATCATCATTTGATTGTTTGTACATAATCTGCACGGTAAATAATGTCCTGTATCTTGGAGAAATACAATTGCTAGAATTGATAGAAGGGAAAGAAGGTGCTCATATATACCACAATAAATGGAAAAATCATGCCGATGAAGAAGAAAGCCATCCAGTTGAGAGAGCCGCCGATCACGTACGCAGCAGCTCGATCAGTTTGGGTAAACAGCTCTGTTGTTAAAATATTTGTCACACCACCTACAGCACAAAGCACATTTATATTACTGATCGAACTAGTGTGTGTGCCAGTGCACCGTAATATAATAATACAGGTGTGTATATGGATTTGGTGAAACCCTCAGGGCATCTTCATCAGAATAGATTTGGAGAAATTTAGCATTACATCACTCGCTCACCAATGGATCCTCTGCAGTGAATGGGTGCCGCCAGTATAAGAGTCCAAACAGCTGATAAAAACATCACAAAAATTCACAAGTAATCCACACCACTCCATTCCACCAATTAACATCTTGTAAAGTGAAAAGATGCATGATTGTAATAAAACAAATCCACCATTAAGGCATTTTAATATGCATCTGGCAAAAATATGACTCCATAATCCATATTAACACTTCCTCCAGTGAAAAAGTCAAAATCCACCAACATAGGTATTTATAGCAGTTTTGGACTGTTTGGTCTTGTAAACAGTGCTTGATCTGTGCATATTTCTCTCCTGATTCCAATGAGAAAGCAATTTTATGGATAGCAACTCTTTTAGTTGGAAGCAACA
>JAHKKF010536353.1:3057-13107 GCA_019740295.1 Labeo calbasu
ATAATGTGTTTTTCGAACCACCAAGCATGAAAGCATGTTCTAGTACACCCCCAAAACAAAATCAACACTTTGTAAAAGAGCATAATAGGACCCCTTTAAAGAAATAAATACATTTAAATTCATGATAGGAGCATCTGTCACATCCATCACTGAAGTGAATAAGGATATACAGATGATGTTATTTTTGGCCTTGAATTGAGCAAAGATCCCATACTAACTTCATTCTCACAGTTGTTTGAATGGTTAAATGTTTAATTTACTGAAATCAACCCCTCTCATCTGTCATCGTTTTCTTTTACCGTGTATTATATGATAACCTCATTGTAATTAAAAAGTGCACAGACTTCCTTGTCCGTTTTGGCAATCCAGAATGCTGTGCATGTCAAAGTCAGGGTTGCCAAGTTAGTTTTCAGCAAATGATTGTTTTAGCAAACATTTGCAAAATGAGGGATTTTCCTATTCATTGTTGATTGTGAAATAAACCAGAATGTTTTGGTGATCTAACAATATTGGTCATTTATAGGCTGAGGTTACATAATTCAGCTGAGAAACATTTAATGAGACGTTCGTCCTCATTAAGCATCTGTGTTCATAAGCAAGTCCTCCTGTGATATTTAGTTTGAAAAAACTCATCATCCTCCATTCAGACCTCATATGTATTCATTTCACGAATTGATGAAGCTGTCAGACCACAGCTTATAATTATTCAGCGTTTATACAAAGCACTGAAGTCAGTGCTAAATATGAATATTAATCCATGTGCTCAAAATCTCAGCACTAAAATCACTGATGAAATGCCAAAAGCTGGTCCCGTCCGACCGAAATTGTTCCACCTGTGTATAATAATACACTACAGTTGAAAAGATTATTTTATTATAAGGAAATGAATACTTTTATTGAGCAAGGATAAATTGATTAAAAGTGACAGTTAAGACATTTATAATGTTTCAAAAGATTTCTTTTTCTAATAAATGCTTTTCTGTTCATCAAAGAATCTTGAAAAAAATGTATCATGGTTTCCCAGTACTGTTATTCAGCACAACTGTTTTTAACATTTGTAATAAGAAATGTGTGTTGAGCAGCAAATCAGCATATTAGAATGATTTCTGAAGGATCATGTGACACTGAAGACTGGAGTAATGATGCTGAAAACTCAGCTGCGCATCACAGGAATAAATTACATTCAAAATGTCGTTCAAAAATTTGGGATCAGTACGATTTTGAATGTTTTTAAAGTACTTTTTCCTATGCTCATCAGGGCTGCATTTATGTGATCAAAAATATGGAAGAAAATATATTGTGAAATATATAATGGTTTTCTATTTTAATGTATTTTAAAATATAATTTTTTTAGCATCATTAGTCTTTAGTGTCACATTGTCCTTCAGAAATCATTCTAATATGCTGATTTATTACTTTTTATTATCAACATTTAAACAGTTGTGCTGCTAAGTATTTTTTTGGAACCTTTTTAAGATTCTTTGATAAATAAAAAGTTAGAAAGAACAGCATTTATTTAAAATAGAAGTCTTTTCTGACAATAAAAGTCCATTTCTGTTGCATATGAGAAACATCAATTGGCAACGAAAGCGAAACTAAACTGTGTTCACTTTATATCAATTTAACACATCCTTGAATAAAATAAAATAAAATGAATAAAAGTATTAATTTCTTAAAAAAAAAAAAGAAAAGAATAAAAATTTTATAATCACAAACTTTTAAATGTTTATATTGTTACAACAGATTTCTATTTTAAATAAATGCTATTCTTTTTAGCTTTTTATTTATTAAAAAATCCTTAAAGTATCAGGTTTCAACAAAATGTTAAGCAGCACAACTGTTTCTAAAAACACTGAACAAATCAGCATATCAGAATGATTTCTGAAGGATCACGTGATGTAATGACGCTAAAAATTCAGTTTTGCATCACATAAATAAATTTCATTTTAAAACATTTTTAAGTAGACAACAGTTATTTTACATTGAATTAATATTTCACAATATTACTGCTTTTTTTTGGATTATTGATCAAATAAATGCATGAGCATAAGATGAGAAATAAAGAAACAATCTTACTGATCCCAAACTTTTGAATGGCACTGTATATTTAAACAGAAACAGATATTGTAATAATATACTCTTAAATGAATAATTGAAGAGACTTGATTATGAGTAGACAGACTGAAAACAGACTCTCCTGTCTGTCTACTCCGTTTTTCTAGCAGTAAAAGTGTTGAGAGACGTAAATCAGACACAGAGAGGGAAATCAAGTGATGTGGATCGTTTCTCTCCAGTGTTTTGTAGCATTAAATTTTGTTGATCTTTCCTGGAGCTTGACGTAAAACGAAATGGAGTGGACTGGGCACAAGTTTGACTCTATATCACTCTTGCAGAGCAGCCATAACACACAGAAACAGAGGAGAGGAGCTTGCTGTACGTTTACCCCTCTTCCCTCACCAAATACGAAAACAGCCCAGGCTTCTCTAGAGCTTTAAACTGAGCATGCGTTGGTGGCTGTGTGTTTGGGCTTGATAATCTCGCCTACTCTCATGCCCAGTTCTCTAAATGAAGTGAGCGCTGATTTTCTCTCTCTCTGTCTGTCTGTCTGTCCCACTGTGACCCTTTATACCCTCTGACGCTCCTTACGAGTGGTTTTACCACGCACGATGTTGCATGCACCATTTAGCCACCGAACGCCGTCCGTTGACCTAGCCTAAACTTCCTCTTTGTCTCTTTCTCCAGTCAACAGCATATCTCAACGGCAGAGTCTGCTCTTCTGAGGGCGCGCGGGCCGGCTCGGGACGGGGAAGGACGGAAGAGGACGCGTCGAGACGCTTCCTGACGTGACGACGAAGGGATATCTGTTTTTCGTTTCTCCGTCTGAGTCCTGTGGCATTATGTGTTAGAAGGGGTCACTGTAGTTGTTTACATGGAGAGGCTGAGGATGTTGATTTGTGTATTGTTTTCTTTGTTTCGAATAATGCACTTCCCCTTCCCTGTTCGCATTACAAACACGTTCTTCCTGTTTTGCCGCGGTCGCGTCAGTCCAGCCGCCGTAATCAACCGATCGGACGCGGAATGTTGTCGGATGACGGGACCCTTCATCCTTTGACTGAAACCAGTCGACCTGTTTTCTTTGCAATACTTCTCGATTGTAATGTAAAAAGGAAGGCCAGTTTATGAAGGAGCGTGTCATGCTGTTAATATCCAGAAGCCAAGTCACTCTAGTCTTCCAGAAAATAGTCCCCTTCATTAGTCTCATCAGCCCTCCCATCCAAAGACGAACGTTTAGTACTATGCCAACACAGCGGTTCATCATAATCAACCTGTTATTTGTATTCATAAGGACACTGACGACATGCTGTACTTTTGTTTTAGTTTGCAAAAGCATTTCACTTTTACGTTGTTGTTTACATGTTTTTTTGTTTGTTTTTTTTGCCATGCAATACAGTTGGATAATCTACAAAAAAAAAAAGGTTTCACCAAAGACCCCCCCCATGCCGTCTCTCTGTCCCTTTTGCTTTGACTTACGAGCTTCCATTTCCATCATCATGTTCAAGTGAACCCTCGATCAGCTACACTGTGTCAAGGACGAATTATTTGTGCAAAGCAACTTGAGCAAAGCCTCCGATAATCTGGACGCAGCCTTGTTGATAATTCTTCCATTACTGCAGCTCTTACGGCTGTCACTCCGGTTGAAAACCGAGCCGATTTCTGTGTCGGTTCAGTCGGGGCGATGAGAACTCCTAATGGGATGCCCGGGCGCGTGCGGAGAACCGGTCGACTTTTATAGGGCTCAGGTTTCTGTCACTCTGCAGAACAGCTGAGTGCGGTGGATAATGTTCTGCGTCTCGGCCCGGTTGTTCATACTCCGCAGGTTTTGGAGCGCGTCGGTGTCGCGTGACGCACCGCGGATTCGAAACGCTACCGTCCCCTGGCGTGTACGATTCAGGGCCTCTCTGCACAACGTCCCACAAATGTGATATTTGGGTGAATCTCTGGAGAAAAAAAAGCTGAGGTGATATTTTATCCTGAAACTAAGACAAAAATAATTTTTTTAATAGCATATCTTTAGCCTTTTTTTGTTGCATTGTGACATTTTCCTGACATTTTATTAATAAAACAAAAATTAAAATTGTATACAATTTTTGTAAATTGATAAAATACAGTGCATTTAATATATTGTATTTTTTAAAGCATATATGCATGGTGATATTTGTTATACTGATTTAGCTGGTGTAAATCGCTCTTGTGATACAGCATAATTTACTGTATTATGAGAAATGCAAAAACTCATTACAGTAGTGGAGGAAAATGTGCTTAATTTTTAAATAATAATGATAAAAAAAATCTAAAATATAAATAAATAAAATCATGTCACAATGCAAAAGGAAAAAAGCTTAAAAAATATTTTTTGAACAGTAAACTTTTTAATGTTTTTTTTAAAGAAGTCTCTTCTGCTCAGCCTGTATTTATTTGATCCAAAGTGCAAATAAATAAGTTATTTACAAAGTTATTTAAAATAACTGCTTTCTATTTGAATATATTTTAAAATGTAATTTTTTCCTGTGATTTCAAAGCTGAATTTTTAGCATCATTACTCTTTCAGAAATCATTCTAATATTCTGATTTGCTGCTCAAAAACATAAATTATTATTATGTTGAAAACAGCAGAGTAGAATTTTTTCAGGTTTCTTTGAAAAATAGAAAGTTGAGAAGAACAGCATTTATCTGAAATAGAAATCTTTTGTAACATTATAAATGTCTTTATCGTCACTTTTGATTAATTTAAACCATCCTTGCTCATTTAAAGTATTAATTTCTATCATTTTCGTCTATAAAAATTATACTGACTTCAAGCTTTTGAATGGTGTGATGTTACAAAAGCTTTTTATTTCAGATAAATGCTGATCTTTGGATCTTTTTATTCATCAAAGGATCCTGAACAATGTACTTGGCTGTTTTAAATATTGATAATAATAAAAAAATGTAAATCAGAATATTAGAATGATTTCTGATGGAGTAATGATGCTAAAAATTCAGCTTTGAAATCACAGGAATAAGTTACATTTTAAAACACATTCAAATAGAAAAGAGTTATTTTAAATAGTAAAATATTTGAGAATGTTACTGTTTTTGCTGTATCACATAAATGCAGGCTCGGTGAGCAGAAGAGACGTCTTTAAACAAACATTAAAAAACTTTTGACTGGTAGTGTATAATTTGTCTCTTTGTTTCAGGGTGAAATGTGACCTAGACGTATTTTTCGCAAGATTCACCCCGTTAGAGCTGAATGCAGAGGCGATTAAGACTTGTTCTCAGTTTCCATCGCTGTTACAGGATGGATGATATTTTAGTAAATATCTAATTTTTTAAATTACTTCAAGCAATCCCAAAACGTTTGGTCTGGTGATCGATTGTGACTTCCCTTCCTCCCTGCGTGTGTGTGTGTGTGTGTGTGTGTGTGTGTGTGTGAGAGAGACAGACGCTCTCGACGAGGGGAATGCGGACTTGCATGGCAGAGTTGTATAGTTGAAGACTGTGGTACTTTGTAAATAGCCTTAGAATGTTTTTGCAGATCAGAAGCGTGGAGAGTGCAATGAGAAGATCCTCCTAACAATGTATAATTTTTAAAGCAAAGAAGAATATGGTTTTTGTTATACTTATCATTGTTCGCTGTGTTGTTTTTTTTCTTTTTTAATAAGTAGTAACCAGACGTTACTACCGTAGGAGACTCGTGCGGTGTAGATATTTGGTTTTGATGTTTGTTAGATCACGAGGATGAAAACGGCTCGTGCGATTTAAAGCTTTCATCTGGAATGAGGATGGGTTGCGGCGAAAGGGCTCCAGCGGTCGTGAGGAAGCCAACCGTTCGTTACCGCGCAATAATCGCTCACTTACGCAATAACTTTTCTTGATTTGAAACGGATTCGGTTCTGATTTTAGCATGCAAATGATGCTAGAAACTGTCATGCAAAAACTCAAATTGTATTGCCCATTTTATGTGGAATTTAATAAGTGAGGTTTTGATATGATTACAGGTGAAATGCTTTTATATGAGCAAATAATGGAGTTCATACAGTTTTCAGTACGTTTCTTTTCTACAACTTGGCCTTTTTGAACGGGCATTTTATGCGAAAGAAAACTTGATCGTCGATCGCTACAGTATTATTTCTTTTGCTTTTTGAGTTTTGCGAAAGAGCCCAAAGTTTCAGGATTTTCAGCCATTTGAACTGCTCTTCTCCAGTTGGCGTTTGTCCCTACGTGAAGGCGAGAATGGAGCGACGCGGTCTGCTGTTCTATAAAGATGTTCAAAGCGGTTTAGACACATTAAGCAATACTCACTGTTAATGTGCATTTCACATCTCATGGATATCTAATGCAGGAAATCCTCTCAGATGGCCATAGTATATTTTCTGATCAGCCGTAAGTAAATAATTATGCACATATGAGTGGTCACGTGTTCTGTTTGCGTCTGGGGATGTTAACCACCAATAACAATTGTAAAACGTTTGATGCAATGTTGAAAATCGCTTTTCCTGTTCCTTTTTTAATCTTTGAGTTCTTGCAGTAGTCAATCTTTTCACCCAAGAATATGTGGATCGGAAGTATGTTGACATGGAAGTTTTACAATACACTAATATGGCTGACTGTTACTTCCTGTTGCTTGTATGAATGCTGAAATCGTTTCCAAACGACTTGATCCATCTTTGTTAATTCTGAAGCAGGAAGTGGACTCATTGGCGCCAACGAGCTGTAACACATTCAGGTGGAGCAGAACAAATGTGAATAATATTTGCTGGCAATATAATCAGTGTCCCAAACTTGAATTTTGTTCTTTTTTTTTTTAAATTTGTCATTTGGGTAACTCGTATTTAAAGTAATAATATTCTATATTTATACGTTTGCATGTTCATTGCGCATTCAAAATAATTCCCAATATCCCAGTCACTACAGTAACCTGAAAAGATTTGATCATTTTAACTACACTACATTAATGACACTCACTACAAGTGTTTCTGTCAGCTTGTGGTTTTCTTTTAAAATAACCAGAAAATCTCAGTTCATGGTTGGACTCGTTCAAATTCCACTACTAATATTGATTAGGTTTATGCTGGAGGTTTATATACTCAGACTAGTGCTGTCAAACGATTAATTGCATCCAAAATAAGCTTTTGTTCACATATGTGAGTGCTGGGTTTATGTACATATACACTTTTGTACACTTAAAAAAATGTAAAAAGTTGTTTCAACTTAATATCATTTGTTACCCCGCTGACTTAATTTTTAGTTTAGTCAACTTGAAATTTGAAGTTACTTAATGTTCATTTAAGTGGCAACTGGAATATTTTAGTTGACTAAACTAAAAATGTTAAGTTTAGTCAAATTTTAAATACACACACATGCATGTATATATTTAAGAAAAATGTTATGTTTACATATTAAGTATATTTGTTTATAATATAAATTATATGCATGTGAACATTTTCAAAATATATAGTGTATGTGTGTTTCTATATATACATATAATAGGGATGTCACAATACTCAGTATAATATTGAACCGTTCCGTATGACATCCACGGTTCAGTATTGCGGTGAATTGCGGTTTTGGAAATGGAAATGAGGAAACGCTTCCTCGCTTATATTTGAAAAAGCAACAAATGCAGAGCATCTTCCATTCTAATGGCATGCAATGATAAGCCTTTCTAAACCTGTCGTCCAACAACACAGTTGTAAAAACAAAAGTTATAAAAAAAACATTATAACTTGTTTTTTATTCACAACATCAGTCGAGTGTTTGAAATAACTTCTTTATGTGATCTGATGTGGATTCTTATCACAGAATGAGACAGACAGTAAATTCTATTCTCATATTCTATGAATGTCAATTAGCAATGGCTTATGAAAATACACAAGATGTCTTGAAGAACGCAGATAAACCATGTTTTATTGCAGACGAGTGTTTACTGTCCTTACATTTCATCATTCAAAACGTTTAACGTTATATCTTGTTTTTATTCAGTTACAGTAATAGCGATGCTTTTATCCATATTAGAGAAGCTGGAACGGAACGTCATCAGTGATACTTTGACACGTATGTGGATTTTCTGCACGATGGCGCCCTCTGCCACGCTATTTTGTGTAAAAATCTAAAAAAATAATACCTCTCTCAAAAGAAATAGTAAGAAAACACATATTAAACCACACTTTTTCCAGTGTACAGAGGTTTACGGGATGTTTTGTTAATTTGTTGCCCAAAAAAACCCACACTGAAGTGGCAACATATCAGAACCGAACCGAAAACCGTGGTTGTAAACCGAGGTACGTATTGAACCGTGGACTAACTGTATTGTTGCATCCCTAACATGTAAATATATACAGTACACACACATATATTATGTAAACAAACTTTTATTTTGGATGCGATTAATCGTTTGACAGTGCTGAAGGGGTCGGTTAACTCACAATTTATGTGCAAATCCAATGTGGTTTTGGAATAATACTTTTTGCCTTTTGGATTTGGTTTAAAAAATATATATATATATATATATATATATATATATGTATAGTTTTGGTATGAAAAGTTGTCAACATATTCGGCACAAATGCACTGTAACAAAAAATTATTTGTTGATTCAACTTAAAAATAATTTGTTACCCAGCTGCCTTAAAGTTTTTAAGTTTAGTCAACTTGAAATGTTAAGTTGAACTACTTGACAACTTAAGTGATTTAACTTTTAAGTTAATTTAACTTAATTTTCAGGCAGCTGGGTAACAAACCCAGCTTTTAATTTTAACAAACCAAACTTTTGTTTAGTCAACTCACATATATAAATTTTCACTTAGCACAACTTAAACTTTTAAGTTCAGTCAACTCAAATAAGTTGAAATGTTAAGGCAGCAGGGTAACACATTATTTTAAGTTGACTCAACAAATTGTTTTTTTTTTTGACTTAACATTTACATATAAAATACAACCTTTGAGCAAGGTTTATATTCTTAACAGCGAAATATATAAATAATATACACACACACGGCTCACAGTGACCACAGTTTGACACCCGAATGACGCTCAAGAGACAGAAGAACTGCTTTTAATTTCATATTATTATTTCAAATCCATAATGTCCATCCGTTACGCATTGACAATATTTTTGTGACCTTTTTAGCAGCTATATATTTCCAATGAGGATTTCAGACTTGATATGTGTTCCTTGATATAAATCAACGCAGTTCTTTTTCAAGATTTCTGAGAAGTAAATATGCGCCTCAACTTGTATAATACAGCAGCTTGGTTTGTCGACTGCTTTTCCGCTTTTGCTATTGGTCAATGCCAAAGTTATCCGAAGCCTTGCATGGGTTGGTGTTTAATTTTTCCGAGGAATGTTATAATGCTGACACCCTGCTTTGTGTTTCTTACTGAGCCAGTTTTACTGCAGAGAATTACTGTTATGATAAAAAAATCCTTCATACTTATAACCCCAGTATTCCCACACACATCTTCAAAAATGTTATATAATTCTGTTAATTGTATCAAAGATATACAATTCAATAAAGGTATGTACATTTCTGAATAATAATTTGTATCTATCGTCTATGATTATATACAAGTATATATAAAATAAAAGTATATAAAAATAAAAAATTATATTTAAATATATAAATATTGAAAAATATTGTGATTATAATGTCACTTTTGTTTAAGAACATTATTTCATATAAGCAATATTTAATACTCAATTTAAGTAATTAAATTAATAAAAATAATTAAATTGATCAAAAGCGAATATATTAAATATATTATATATATATATATATATATATGTATGTGTGTGTGTGTTACAAGTTATAATTACTGTATATTATATAATGTATATATATATATATATATATGATTAGGGTGAATTAATTTAATAATAATAATTAAATTGATCAAGTGTGTGTGTGTGTATATATATATATTAAATTAAATTACATTAGTAAATAATTAAATTAATCAAAAGCAACTATAAGTTACAAATTATAATCACTATACATAATTATATAT
>JAHKKF010536354.1:0-23345 GCA_019740295.1 Labeo calbasu
ACCCCCGCCGTCCTCGTACTACGCACGAGACCGCAGTCCCATCAGACGTGCTCCTCCTGCCCCTCAGGCACCCGCCGGGAATGGTTACTCATTCGAGCGATCTCGTCTGTCCCCTCTCTCCATGTCTCGGACCCCCCCGATGTACAGCGTGCCTCGGGCCAGAGACCCCTATGCTGACAGGGCGGCGCCGCCTCCACCACCTGCGCGCTACTCGTATTAAAGTGCACCACTGCGCTTTTGTAATCCAAGGTGAGAATAGGTCCCGCAACCCAAAAATGAGCTCTTAATGTATAATCAAGAATTTACGCACTTGGCCTGTTCTGCGTGTGGTGTAATTGATGCGCAAGTAACAGTAACGTAAACTTTGTATCAAAGTGCCTGGATCGTAAGTTTTTAACGGCCTTATGGCCTTTTTTTTTAAAAAGCACTGCTCGAGGAACGCTGAACTTCGTATCGAAGTGTTTAAATGGTATATAAGCGCTCACTTTCGCATAAATCAAATAGACTTCATACAAATCTTTATTTTAGCTTAGCTTGTCGATTCAATAATCCCAGATGGCACTGCAGCCGTTTGACTCATGTGGTTTGCTCTCTTTCCAGGTGTAAATTATTCAACAAGATCGTCGTCGTTGTCTCCAGGTGCACGTGCCGCGATACGTCTTTGTCTGCCAGAGCGCGTTTCGTTCGCCTGCGCACCATAGTGGAAGAGTTCTGTTGCGGACTGCACATTCTATAAAACTACCGCTTTTACACGCATAAAATCGTCCTTATGCTAAATTGTCAACTGTTTTATTTTTTGCCTTGTTTTTATTGTTTAACATTTGATAGGTGAGAGAAGCACTAAGCCAGAGTACGTCAATTAGGTTAACTTGGTGGTTTGGTAAAGACTTAAAGGAACGCATATAAAAAATTATTCTTCAACTTCAATGTATCACACTGTACCTTTTTACCTTTTAAAATCTGGAATGACCTTATCGTTTGTTATTAAACTACTGTAACAAGCGCTATTTGATTTAGAACCAAAAATTCATTTGTGTAAAGCTTTTTTTTTTTTTTTTCCTCTCTCTATCTCTTTTTATTTCCCTATCTAAGCTATTTGTTAAAGTGCGGCATGCAAGTAAGAATACAATCTCCGCAGCAATAAACCTTTCCGTCTACTGGCTTCATTGAAATTGTGCTGTAGTGTGCATTTTAATTGCAGAATATCGCAGTTTAAGGACTTTGTATCATTTTTCTTTCATAGGAACACTTGAAAGTTTTAATAAAAAGACTGGAACTTGGTCCGTCGTTTTGCTTTTCTTGCCACCCTCTTAAACTCAACTTGCCTAAATAGGCATTAAAGTAACTGTATTGACACAAATTCGAGTTAAAACCAATAACATCTTGCTTCCTAGTTTCGAAGTATCACAGAGAATGGAACTGCTTCTGCGGCGAAATGAAAGCGATTACATCACTTCGTCTACAAGGCTGTTCATGTGCCCTAAATCATTGGCGTGTCAATGTTCCTGTTCTGTGTCCAAATAATCCTATCATTCTGATTCACTAAGTGGGTAGACTTCCCAGTGTTTCCTTAAATAAATCAGTGGTCCTTTTTAAGTTGATTATGCCAGGTAAGTCACTTGACGCATTTAGTTTCTTCACCACTCAGCATGCTCTTGACTACTTAATTGTTTTAAGGTATAGCTTTAGTACACAGATTGCATGTGTATCAGTGACATGCATTTGGATCAAATGTTTTACTTCCAAATGTTTTTAAGTGATATATTTTAGGGTGAACTATGGGTAAGTTGTATGTTTAGGTTAATGTATGTCTGTTGTTTTTTCCCCCTCTCACAAAATGCGTAATTATGGCTTCTACCTGTTGGACATCAAATGCATGTGCCTATGGCAGTGATCTCCGCATTTTTTTTTTTTTTTTTTTTTTTTTTTTTTTTAAGTATATATACATTTAAGGTAAATGCACTTTCAATANAAATGCGTAATTATGGCTTCTACCTGTTGGACATCAAATGCATGTGCCTATGGCAGTGATCTCCGCATTTTTTTTTTTTTTTTTTTTTTTTTTTTTTTAAGTATATATACATTTAAGGTAAATGCACTTTCAATAAACCAATAAAGCTTTTTTTCCTGCCCAAACTATGTCTTGGTTATTATTTTGAAGAATAGGCAGTTGTGTATCAAGTGTGTTTGTGTGTCTATTAATTTACACACACACACACACACATACACTGTAGTCAACATTTGAAGTGGATCAGAACTTCATCAAAGTTGTCCTAAAACCAAAACAATACCCGTTCTTGTCTTAGAACAACTTTGATTAACTTCTTTTGATCCACTTCAAATGTTGACTACTGTGCAATCCAAATTATTCCCCCCAGAGACTGCAGTACTTTACAAATACACGCTTTTCTGAAGGTCCAGGACTTTATATAAAAATTGCATCTACAATGGTTTGCTGGGATATTAAAAGTGATAATGTCAATATATAATGTAATATTTTTGAGTTATAGGATTTTTTCAAAATGACACCGCTGTGTCATATTTATTCAACATTGACATCTTTATAGAAGGGAACAAAATTGTCTTAAAACACAATTAAGCCTTTAGAAACTATTAAAAACCTGAATTAGCTTGAGTTGTTACACATACATACAGTCAGCCCGTGCATATGCTGAAGCTGAATAGCAAGTCAACAGAGCTCCCACAAAAGTTATAGAAAAGTAGTTTTATTATATTAGAAAGTCTAAGGCTATATAAAGATTTCTAAGACGTTAGAAATTCATAGAGACAGCTGGCAGCCTTATTCTCTAGGTTAAAGTGTGTTGTACCCACTGATCTATATATAATTTAATTTCTATTATAGATTAGGGGTTGTACCAAAAAACTATTGAACAAAAAAGCACAATATCATAAAATATTTGATCAGAGCAACTAAAAAAAACAAAACAATGTACAGCCAAAGACTTTCAAGATGAGCTGACGAAAGGAAGAAAAAACATTTCAATGCAGAATATTAGATGAATACAAGACAAGCATGGCTTTCGTGTTTGAGGCATATTGTTGAATACCACTCTTGACCTAGAAGAACAAAAAGGCTGACTTGAACATGAATAAATTAATTTGAATAGACCTGTTGAGTTCTGGAGTTTGTTTTATGGAGTAATGTGACCAAACTGGAACTTTTTTGGACCTATGGATCAGCGGTATGTCTGGTGCAAAAAAGGGCAAAGCTTATAAGCAGAAGAACACCATCTTCATAGTCAAACACTGAGGTGGACCAGTCCTGTTATGGGGTTGTTTTACTGTAGCAGGAAGTGTAAATCATCACCATATGAAGGATATCATGGAATCTTTGAAGTCTTAGGCCATTTTGGCAAGAATTGTGATCCCTGTGGTGCTAAGACTGAAGATGAATAAACAATGAACTTTACTTTTCAGTCTCCAGATTTAATTCTTATTGAGAATATTTGGTTGAATTTGAATAAAGCAGTGGCAAAGTGAAAAACAAAGACTGTCAGTGATCTGAAAGCTTTTTCAGGCAGGAATGGGCCAAGATTGCAGTAGAGAGCTGACAGAAGCTGCTAAGCTCTTCCAAGCAGTGCTTATTGGTGGTTTCAAGGAATAAAAGTTTCTGTACCAAATTTTACTTTGGGTTTTTTTTTTTTAACTTTGAACATGAACGAATTGAATATTGAACGTTTGGAGCCAATTAGATCATGAACGTTTAGAGCCAATTAGATTTTTTTTTTTTCATTATTCATCAACTTACATTCTTAGATTTACTTAAATGTGTATTAATAAACTTTCTGGTGTACTGATGATTTTGGTTAAATTGATTTCACAAAATTTACATTTTTTAATACAATTTTTTAAAATAAAAAAAGCAAAAAGTTTAAAGTTAATTGATTATATGTTTCGTTATATACATTGTACTGTTACTATACCTACATACAATTCATTACAGTATAATAATTTGTTATAAGCTGTGTATGTATTGAGACATACACTGCTCTGAATGCGTGTTGTTGCTTTTTTTCTGTATGTGTTTATTTGTGGACAGGAAGTGCTGTGACGGCGGGCGACTCCATTTTAGGCTTCATTCATCTTTGCAGCCAGTGAGATTACGTGCTCGCTACGGTAAGGCACTGTGGTTCCTACTTAATCAACTCTTATTATTTTACATTAGTGGTAGTGTTTAGATTTGACATGAACGTAGTAAAGTCTGCCGTAGTAGTGTAATATAATCACATGTTTCTTAATAAGGCGACGTCTACTTCGGGTAACTTTATGTAGTCGTGCTAACTTAGCTTAGCCTTGCACAATCGAAACCATTGGCCAACAGCTGTTAAAACCTCACCGACGCCCATCGGCCGTACTTAATCGTGTGCCGTGCATTAATGACATGCATTTGAATGACGAGAAATAAAACTTAAGGGGGATAATACGTTGCTTGTGATGGTCACGCGGATAAGTGGCCTAGCAACGCGAGATAATTCAGCTGCGCCATAAGGTCCAAGAACTGAACCTGATCTTCCACTTTACGCACTTAACGCAGTTTCATCAGACCAGTGAGTGCCACACACAGCATATTGAATGCTGAGTTGTGCGTAAATCATTCTGGCCTGAAGCCACACAATCGAAACTAAAAACTCTGCTAGGAGTAAGTTGTCTATGGTTTTGTAGGCCAACACAGCAGTAATGTAAGGAATCATCTGTTGATATAACGTGCATTTCGAAACTATGCTCCCTCTGTCCAGGAAAAAAACGACAATAAAGATGGTTAAGATCTTTGTTGGCAACCTATCCTCAAGCACGACCGCGGAAGATCTGCGCTCTCTTTTTTCTGAATATGGCAAAGTAAAAGAGTGTGACGTCCTGAAAAATTATGGCTTTGTGCACATGGAAGGTAAGCAGGAGGCCGAAGAGGCTATCCGCAAACTCCACCATCACGAGCTGAAAGGTCAAGCCATAAATGTGGAAATGAGCAAAGGGAAGCCCAGGGGCTCCACCAAACTGCATGTGAGCAACATCAGCAGCGGCTGCACCAATCAGGAGCTCCGGGCCAAGTTTGAGGAATATGGCCCTGTGGTTGAGTGTGACATAGTGAAGGACTATGCCTTTGTTCACATGGAGAGAATGGAGGATGCCATGGAGGCCATCAGTGGGCTGGATAACACAACCTTCCAAGGTGAACATTAACCTCGAAACGACGAAATCCATGGTTACCCAGGGTTGCATTTTACTCCTAACATTTTTTTTTTTTTTTAGCATGGGAAGAATGTGCTACACCTTATTCAGTTCTTTGTAATTGCTAAAGAGAATCCATTTTCTAGATAATTGGCAGTAGACAGATACACTAATATTGAAGGGATAGTTCATCCAAAAATAAAAAATCTGTCATTTGCTCACTCTCATGTTGTTCCAAAACTCATAAGACTTTTGTTTTTCTTCAAAATACAAATTAAATTTCAATAAAACCTAAGAGATTTCTGTTCCTCCATTAGAAATTCATGTAACAAAAATCTGTGAGGTTGCATTAAAAATATGTGACCCTGGATCACAAAACCAGTCATCTGAAAGATGAATAAACAAGCTTTCCTTTGGTTTATTTCATTGGTTTGTTAGGGTAGGTCAATATTTGGCCAAGATACAACTATTTGAAAATCTGGAATCTAAGGGTGCAAAAAAAAATCAAAATATTGAGAAAATCACCTTTGAAGATGTCCAAATGAAGTTCTTAGCAAGGCATATTAATAATCATAAATTAAGTTTTGATATATTTGCGGTAGGAGATTGACAAAATAACTTAATGGAACATGATCTTTACTTAATATCCTAAAGATGTTGACCCATACATTGTTTTTTTGGCTATTGCTTCAAATATACCCGTGCTACTTATGACTGGTTTTGTGGTCCAGGGTCACATATCTTAATTTGTTTTCGAAGATGAACAAAGTTTTAAGTGTTTGGAACGGCATGACGGCAGGTACACAATGCCAGACTTTCATTTTTGGGCAGCCTAACCCTTTAAGTGCTCTGTGGCTATCGTGATGCAATAATTCTCTTTTAAAATGCCGGTTTACGTCAGCGGAAGAAAGTTTTACATTGTCTTGCGTGTGTTCTCTTCCTCCCACAAGGCAAGCTGATCAAAGTACAACTGTCCACAAGTCGCCTCCGTACAGCGCCCGGCATGGGAGACCAAACTGGCTGTTACATCTGCGGAGAACAGGGCCACTGGTCCAAAGATTGCAGACGCGGGCAAAACGGTAGCTATGGCGGAGGCATGGGGGGATTCCCCGGCGGTAGAGGCCCCCCGAGGAGCGCCCCGGGTTACGGCATGGGCGGCCCTGGAGGTCCTCCTAATAGAGGTTACCCTGCAGGGCCGCTTCCCCCTCCCCCGCCCATGAGCCGGCGTCCCACCTACGGCGAGTACGGCGCGGATGCTCGAGAACGGTACCCCAGCAGGCCGCCGAGCGCCTATCCCGAGAGGTCGTCCGCATATGACCGAGAGCGCTACGGAAGCATTGACTATTACGAGAAGTATCGGGCTCGTCCGGCTGGCTCTAGCTTCTTCGAGGATAGTAGGCCTCTCTCCATCCCCCCTCCTCCACCTCCTCCCCCTCCCTCTTCTTCCTCTCTCTCAAGGATGCGGTTGGCTCCTCCCAGCCTCGATCCATACGAGCGACGCCCTGTGGCGCCTCCGCCTCCCACGGCATCGGCGTACTTCTCGCGGGACCGTAGCCCGATCAGACGTGTGGGCGCCGGTTCGGAAGGCTACTCGTACGAGCGCTCGCGACTTTCCCCGGTCTCAAGGAGCTCATCGACTTACACCGTGCCGCGGGCCAGAGAGAACTACACCGAGCGGGTTCGATACGCATACTAAGCCACACACATGCTAAGGTGAGCGATAGCGGGTCGTTAACTTTGATGACTCAGATGAGATGTCAGCGTGATCTGTTCTAAGCGTAAGCCGTTTCGAGTACAGTAGTAAGCGGAGCCGCTTTGCTCGGGTTAAAAAGTACAAAAGTCAGAAGTGTAAGCCTGTCGGAAATGTTTCATCTCACAAAATGTTTGTTCCTTTTTTATTTTTAGGTGTCGTCAAGTGAAGTGATTTTTCCCCTCCACCTATATGACTTTGCCTCAGTCGGATGCTCCGTCGGATTTCAAAGATGCAGGATTGGATAGGCACATTGATCACAATGCTTATTAGCTTTGCTCATTAATGTTTTACCCATAATGCACAAACTGCTGTTTAATTTCCCTTTCCATTGGAGACAGCTGTGTATGATTGCAAGAAGTGCTTGTGATTTTGTTTTTTGCTTTGCTTTTTACTAATATCCAGAGGTAAGGTGGGGTGTCTAATGGCAGCATCATTTTTAAACGAATCCTCTGTGAGATTTAGAATTTTATTTTCATCTTTATTTTCCCCCGGTCAAGTTGTGATCCACTGTTATTTACCTTTTTTAAAGCTTTTCTTCAGCTGTCGGGTTGCCACTTAATTTCTTTCATTTAAGTTTTGTGAGGACAATCTGGTTATGTTTTTTTTTTTTTGTGGCGATAGTTATACAAGTATTGTGTATTTAGGGGGGAGTGGCAATCTGTAATTAATCCTGCAGCTGCGGAAAGCTTTATAGGAAAATAAACTCTAAAATTCAACATTCCAACATTCTTTTTATCATTTGCTACAGGTGATTGGTATATACAAGCTGTTCAGATCTGCTTGTTGAATAGTGTTGTATCTAAATTGGTACGTTCAACAGAATGGTCTGCTTGTTTCTCTTACCAATGTCTGAGTTTGTTTGTGATTTGGGAGCTTGAACATGAATTTTGAGCTTGTTTTGAGTGTTTACCCCTCCCCCAAATGTGGTAGTCCTTAAAAAATATGATTTAATATACAACCTAAATAGTTGGGCAGCTTTCAGTGAGATGCAAACTGTTGTCTGTACACCAATGACTGTTTATGACAGGAGATCTTTATATTGTAAAAAGATGCACCTAGATGGAAAGGTGGACTGTACATGTGAGTGAATTGGAAATTTGCATTAGATGTGCTGACCAACTCTCACTCAGGGCTTTATTCACCTTTTGAGACTGCTAGCGTTTACTGGCGATTCTTCTTCTTTATGGGTGCCTTGGGAAGCTCTGTGAAAATGTTTATAAATTTGATTTTCTGTAGTTTGTATATTTCCTACAGAAATCAGGAGTGTGTTTTATGAATTATCTTTTGTAATAAACCAATATTTTGGTGACAAAACATTATGTCTGTCTTATGTTTATACATGAATACATGATTATCATTCAATTACATGGAACATCCGTGTTGTTCTTGGTACTTGAATGCTTCATTATGTAACACAGCTCATTACACGATCTGTCTGACCACGTGGTGCTTTGAAATCTCTGAAAGCTCCAGTTGCAAACTAGGCTTTCAGTGTGGAGAAAAGAAAAGGGGATGGGCAGTGTTAACACCATGCAACGCTATTCTCCAGCCAGCCTCGCTTTATGCGTCGCAAGAGTGACGCCATTTCATCTCGCACCGGCTCCTGAAAGCATTGTGAAAAGGTATGAAAAACATCCATTATGCTATATCAGAATAACGCAGTGTTCTCTTGACTGAACGACTCATCTCTTATCTTACATTTCCTATATTTTGTCGTGATGTTTCATTCGTTCGCTGCAATGTTTATGCCCGTATTCCCGGTTAGCTAGCTGTTGCAAGGCTAGATGGGCTCTTGGCTAACTTGATTGTTATGCATGTCGCATGAATGCCTTGAATTCCTTAGTTAATAATACAAAGCCTGTGTCGTTTTATCAATATTTTAGATGTAAAGATTTTGCTGGCACTCGGTTTCTAAATCGGTGTACAGCTCGTGTAGCTTTTTTGGTCCATTGTCCTCTACTGGTGATGGGAAGCCCGCCTTGTTTCGCGAGTCGATTCTTTCGAACAATTCAGTTTCGCTAAAATTCTCAGGCATAATTATGTGCTCTAAAACCTTTGAATAAAGTTTTCACACGTTTTAATAGAACAACGTGTTTTGTAGGGGAGAGTGGGCTAAGATGAACCTTTTTTACTTATGAGATCCTCAAGATCAGGCAAAATGCGGCAGAAGTACAATGAAAGTATCTGAAGTAATTTCAGGATGTTTCCTATCATTTTAATTCATCAGAACGTATCTGAAACGAATGGATCTAAAAATGTGGCTTTTTATTAAATGTGTCCTTCATAGTCAGGGGATAAGATGCACCACCTGGGTGAATCTGATTCAACCCCATATGAAATTTTAAAGATACTTATGGGGGTAAAGCTAATCTAAACGAAGTAGAACCAACCAAATGAATTTTAATTTTCAGTCTTTAATAGTTTGCATTTCTGAAACAATGTGTTGACACCAGAAGTTTTTAACCTTCCCGAAAACAGATTAAACAGAGAGTTTGTTGAGTAAACTTAAATTATAATAAATGTCACTGAAACTACTGATTATTTTAGTAAAAAGATTCTTGGCATATTAGCTTTACTGCAATATCGAACACGCCATTAGAGACTATAGGTGGAAAGATATACAGTAGTCAACATTTGAAGTGGATCAAAAAAGTTAATCAAAGTTGTCCTAAGACAAGAATGGGTATTGTTTTGGTTTCAGAACAACTATGATGAAAGGTTTTGATCCACTTCAAATGCTGACTACTGTATATGATTGTAATGTGATGAAAAACATCTTCTGGTTCTCAGAGAAGGATTTGATGCTCTTGTACACTGTCTCTATCAAATAAACTACAAATGATATCTATATATATGATAAACTAACCCAGTTGCGTAATATCACATTAAAATACCAGTTTATACTTAAGAGGTTTAACTTAAATTCAGTGCCTTATGGTGGGGTAAGTTAAAGTGCTGGCTCAGCTTACCCGGATATGTGCAAAAGATATGATCTGTTCGATGAGTCATTGAATTGTTGATTCAAGAGCTTCTCGGACCAATGAAATGATTCCGATTCAGTCGACTTATTTAAATGTAGTGTAATGATTAGAATACACTAGTATTTTCACCAGCTAAAAATGGTTTTAAGTCAGTTATTTCTATCGGTTGTTGTAGTGTGTTGTAAAATTAGGATGCTGTCACAAATAATAGATTTTCTTTATCAATTCTTTCTAATTCTTTCTAACTAAATTAAATCAACGTTTGGTGTGACCATCCTGTGCGTTTAAAGCAGTTTTTGCCTTAGGTGCACTTGCGCATATTTTTTTGTTGGTGAAAATACTAGTGTTCTAATAATTTTGGCCACCACTGTATTTCATATGTCTAATATAAACAGGAGGACATTTTGCATTTGTATTGTATTATTTAAGTCTACTTTTGATCTGCCATTATATATGTAGCTTATTTGCCTTTTTAGACATGCACTACAGTACTCTAATATAATGTGTATTTTCTCACAGCAGAGCCTGAACGTTGACTTTACGTTACTAAAATGGTAAAAATCTTTGTTGGGAACCTATCGCCGAACACCACGGCCGATGAGATCCGCTCCCTCTTCTCTCAGTATGGCAAGATATCGGAGTGTGACATAGTGAAAAACTTTGGCTTTGTGCACATGGATGACAAAGCAGAGGCAGATGAAGCCATTCGAAATCTTCACCATTACGTTCTGAATGGTTTGGCCATGAATGTGGAGATGAGCAAAGGGAAGCCCAAGACCTCTACAAAACTTCACGTCGGCAACATCAGCAGTAGCTGCACCAACCAAGAACTCAGGGCCAAGTTTGAGGAGTATGGCCCTGTGGTTGAGTGTGACATAGTGAAAGACTATGCATTTGTTCACATGGAGCGAGTGGAAGACGCTATGGAGGCCATCAGTGGCTTGGACAACACAGCCTTTCAAGGTGAACCAGTATGGTCCTTTGCCTCGTTTAGCTAAAAGTAATTTTATCTGGTCACGTTTGTTCCAAAAGTGAGCCTCTTGCAGGTTGGTAAGTAGAAAATTGGTAAGTGGAGGAAATTTGCTCAACTGGATTAATACTGTTCATTATATGGAGAGCACTAGAGGATGTCCATTTAGTTCTAAAATACAGTGAATTTTCTCTCAGGTACTCGACACCCAAATATTCCCACTGAGATTGAGAGTTGTTTTCTCAAAGTGAGACATTTCATGAGCAATTGAAATTTGTGTAATGTTATAGACACCCAAAAATAAAAATTCTGTTGTTAATTACTCACCTTCATGTCGTTCCTAACCCGTAAGACCTTTGTTCATTTTCGAAACACAAATTAAGATATTTCTGGTGAAATCCAAGAGCTTTCTGACCCTCCATAAACGGCAACACAAATGAAATGTGCCCAGGCACAGAAACGAAGCAAGGACATCGGTGGTTCAACTGTAATTTTACGAAGCTACGAGAATACTTTTTTTTTTTTTTTTTAAATGCGCAAAATAAAAATAACAACTTTATTCAATAACTTTTCACCTCATATGGTTGAAACACTGTTTTGAAACACTGTTTTAAAACACTAGTTTACCAATGTTCTGCTATGTTTCTGTCAAAAATATCTTAATTTGTGTTCTGAAGATGAACGAAGGTCTCGTGTTTGGAACGACATGAGGGTGAGTAATTAATGACAGAATTTTCATTTTTGGGTGAACTATCCCTTAAAAGTCAACACGAAATGAAAACTAACCCTATTTGCTTGCACAAAATATTTTATGCACAAAAAATAGCTTTTTTTAGTAAATGTCAGCACAAGGTGCTGTACATTTTTAACGTGCGTTAAAAATGTTTAAAATATTAAAATTAATTTCTTGAAAAAAGTATAGCAACCTTTATTTACTTAAATGCAACAAATAAATATGCTAACCATATTTTACATTCATACATATTTCTTTCAAATGTAAGTTTATAATGTTAAATTCCTAAAATGTACTAATGTACTAACTTTTTTTTTTAAATTGTTATTTTAAAAGAAATTTAGATTACAAAAGTTAAATGGGTTGCGAACAGTGTTTCACGTTGACATGAAATTATAATTGAACTCTAGTGGTGGCGATTTTCATTTGAAACATTCTGGCCGTGTTTTTGTCGAATTTGTGGCTGCTTTGACCCTATGAACGTTGATCCGTGTGCATGCTAAAAAGTACAACAGAAATATCATGGCAAATTCTTTCTTTTTCTTAAGGCAAACTGATGAGCGTGAAGCTTTCGACTAGCCGCCTGCGTACCGCGCCGGGAATGGGAGAGAGAACGGGTTGTTATCGGTGCGGGCAGGAAGGCCACTGGTCCAAAGAATGCCCATTGGACCAGAACGGCTCCTACAGAGAGGGCCCGGGCTCGGCAGGATACGGGCCCCTCAGGTTCGGTGCGGGTGGCGATCGTGGTGGTGGCCGGGGTTTTCATCGCGGCTACAGTGGCGAGCCGGCCTACGGTGGCAGCTTTGCACCCTCACATGGCTTCTCCAGGGGAGCAGGGTACGGCGTCCCAGGGTACGGAAGGGGCGCGGGTTTTGAGAGTGCAATGAGTTACGGTATGCCAGCGGGCTACGGCATTGGCGCGGATAATAGCATGGCCCCCGCGTACGGCAGCGAGGCTGCGTATGGGAGCAGTGGCGTGGCCTATGGCGGTGCGATGCCTGCGTACCCAATACGGCGGCCGCCCTATGAGGAAAGAGATCCGTACGGGGTGGTGGACTTCTACGAGAAATATCGGGCACGTCCGTACGGAGCCAGTTATTTCGAAGATAGACGCGCGGTTCCACCTCCTGTCCCTCCTCCCCCAACCTCCTCAGCGATCGTGAGAGAGCGCCTATCCTCCTCTAACCATGACCCGTATGAGCGCCATCCCCTTCCCCCTCCTCCGGCTCCCACCTCTTCATACTATGTCCGCGAACGGAGCCCGATCCGCCGAGCTCCTCTAGAGGCCGAGGGATACGCGTACGAGCGGTCGCGCCTCTCTCCTGTCTCTTCGCATCCCGGGAGCTCTGCGTACGAGGTACCGCGGGATCCATATGCCGAACGGGCGCGCTATGCTTACTAGCCTAGTATCTGTGCGCACTCAGGTGAGATCTTTTTAGGATTACAAACGGTTAGAGCAAAATGTGATCTAATTAAAAGCTGTATGAGATGTTTCCTCTCCAGTAACTGAAAATTGTCATCATTTGCTAAATTTCTGTCTTTCATATGGCAGTGAAGTATTATCAGTTTTTGATTCCCTGTCAATGATGATCTGCAAATTTGGCAAGGTCCTACTTCACATATTCTCATTATAATCTCATGGATATTTAGGTTACAGATTCAATATATTCAGAAATAGAAGCAGACAAAGAACGACGTTGTTATTTTTAGTCAGACTTGTCAAATTGAGGCACTTCCTATTGCCTATAAAGTGTCTTATAGCAATTCATGTTGTTGGTTTTGAGCACATGGAAGTCCACATAATAGGTAACTGAATGTCTGACAAGATTTTATGATAATCTTTTCTTTTTGCAGGTGTTTCTTGGTTGCTCATGGATCATTTTAGAAGTTGCAATGCATCCTGTTTTGCCTGGGTCACGGACAGTACAGATGGCCCACTTCCTGGCACTAAACTCCTTTTGTTGTCTTAATAAACTTGATGTAGCTCTGTTTTTTCTTTTTTATTTGATTCTCAATACAAATACTTTGTAAATATTTTCTTCTCATTAATAAAAGTTGAAACAAAATCTCTTTTTCTTTTTTTTTTGGTCTAAATCATAGCAATTGTATTGCAGTAGATCTGGATGCACAGTATGGTCACTGGAATCTGTGGTGGAAAATCGAATAATTATTTTTTTCTCAATGTAACGTTTCTTAGCAGAGAGTCTAGCTGTTCAGCTTACATGCACAATATTTCACTTGTTTTTGTAACCTTTTCTAACCATCTGTTGACCCTTTCCTGATTCAGCACTATCAGCATAAAAAGAACAGAAGCTATTTTTTTTTAAGCAAACAAGCAGTAAGTAAATGAATAGAGTGTAGGTCTAAAAGGGTTTTTTTTTTATTATAAAGAATAGAATTAAATAATTAATTAAAATAATTCTTCCACACACAGTGTTACAGACAACTTTTGTCTTTCAATGAGACAGTGTGCAATTCATCAACCTTAAATTTCCCAATATACTGTTTTTTTTATTCAAAGAATCTGCCCCTCCTTTAAAGATAAAGAGGTTTACAGATAAAATGGATCAAGAAAACGAATTATGATGCACAGGTTACAAATGCTCAAAGAAAATTCCTGCTGTTTGACCTCTACCTCAAGCTGAATCTATTAAATACATATTATCTCAGATTAATCATGGTGCATTCCGGCCAGCCATTTAATAACTTGAAGACCTGGTTTCACAGAGAGGGCTTAAACTAAGCCAGGATTAGGCCATAGTTCAATTAGAACATTAATTATTTTTTATACAAACATGTCTTAGAAAAAACATGGTGCACTGGTGTGCATCTTGAGACAAAACAAAGGCACTGACATATTTTAAGATCAGTTAGTATAAGTTTCTTTCTTTTTGTAAGAGCCCAGAATTACATTTTAGTCTGGGACTAGGTTTAAGACTTGCCTATGAAACTGGGGGCCAGAGTTTTATAAAAAGGGATGGTAATTTAGCTTGAAAATTAAATATTAAATATAATTCTATGTGTGCAAACGTGTAAAAAAAAAAGTAATAAAGGCATATATAAAGGGAGAGAGAACATTTATATCCAGTTTATTGACTTGAATTACCAACAGTAATAGAAGATGATTACAATTTATTACATTTATACAAACTGCTTACATAAAGTGTTTTAACACTATTGTTAATATAAATGGTTGGTTATATATATAGTGCTGTACAAGAGGGGCAATTACAAGAGCCAACCTACCCTGCTAGGAGGTTGGGCCGCTTGCTGAGTGAGCACCAGAACGACCAATGAGAGACCACTAAAATGTTCCGTCGCTAATACGACAGACCCTAAATGATCCAATGACTATAAACCACATATAGATTGACGTATTCATCGACCAATCGGATACTTCTAAACTGACGTCAAATCTCCTTTGTCGATCTCAGCAGACGCCATCTTAGTCAGCGGGTGACAGAAGAAGGTTGCACGTTAGGAGTCGTACGTTCATATTATCTAGAAAGGAAACAAACACTTTTTGTGCAGAAACTAAACCACCGAGAAGCCCCTGACGCCCAGAAATGGCAACGGGAGCCAACGCAACCCCTCTGGGGAAGCTGCACCCGAGTATCGGCGCTAAGCGAGGCTTTGACTCTGGCCCCGGCGCGGGGTTAATGGCACCGCCCGGGCCTGCGGTGTCTTTCCCGTTGCAGAACTTACAGCAACCGCAATTAACAAACCCAGGTTTCTCCCAGTTCCCTGGAGCCGTGAGTTCTGCGCTCTCAAACCCAGTCGGAGTTGGACTGCCGTCTCAGGCGGGAAGTGGAGGTAAACAGCGTGGACAGGCCTGAGACTCAGGACAAACGGCCTGGTCCTTTATAGTTCTGGCTGTGTGCTTTAGTTAAGCTCTTTTGTCTTTGACTTACTGTTTTCTCAGTAGCTTAGTGCACAAACCTGTAGTTCATATAATATTTACATGCGTTCGCTCAAACAGTTTGCAAGTTGAAATTGTCTTCGTACTGCGTTGTTTTGTTTAACCCTGTAAAGGCTCACATACGAAACAATAGCCTAAGTGGAAGAGTTTATTGAACTTTTATACGAAATATTTAGATATATTCATGATAATTAAATTTAAAATAGAAAAAAGGTGCGTAACGTTATGTTTTTATGTTTTGTGCGCACTCAAGGAATTTTATTCATAAAATAATGTGAAATTCTGATATGCATAAAATGCATACGTGACCCTGGACCACAAAACCAGTCATAAGGGTTAATTTAAAAATAATAATAATAATAATTGATTTGAATAAATAAGCTTTCATTTAATGTTTTGTTTAAGGAAATCTGGAATATGAAGGTGCAAAAAATCAAAATATTGAGAATTTTGCTTTTAAAGTTGTCTAAATGAAGTTCTTAGCAATGTGTATTACTAAACAAAAATAAAGTTTTGATATTTACGGTAGGAAATTTACAAAATGTCTTCATCGGTAATTTTTACCCATGCAATTTATTTTTGGCTATTGCTTCAAATATACCTGTGCTACTTACGACTGGTTTTGTGGTCCAGGGTCACTTTGTATCTTTTTTTCTTATTTATTTACCAAAAAAGATGTATGGGTAATCAAATAAACAGTTGTTTCAGTCCAGTAAATGTCAATCATGAAATATTACAAACAATATAAAAGTTATTCTTAAGTTTTACTTGCTTATCAAGTATGAACAATCAGTCAGAGGGTGGGAGCCTGTAGTAAATTCACAAAAGGATTTTTTTTTTTCCCCCATGAATGATTTGATCATGTCGATTAGTTTAGAGGCCTTGGAGATTAGCATATCAATATAATACTGTAGGCTTTATTGGGTCGAGCACAAAGAGCTATAGACTTGCATGCAGTGACTTCTCACTTATACCATTCCCTGTTAGATTTCGGCCAGAAGAAGCGGAAAAGGAGTCGCTGGAGCAGCGAGACCCCTGATCAGAAGACCGTTATCCCGGGCATGCCCACCGTGATTCCTCCCGGGCTGACTCGGGACCAGGAACGAGCTTATATAGGTGAATATCTGAATTTACTGTTATTATAATGTGTGTCTGAGTCATATAGTTTATTAAGTTGCAGAACATTGTGTTTGTGAATGAGGGGTATATTTTCTACACCCAGACAACTCACTTTTTTTTTTGTCCCGAAACTTGTCGGTTTATTATTTCCTCACAGTTTGCACATCACATGCAGGATGTAATTGCTGAATTTCATTAGTCTGACTTCTTTGCTGATACAATTGAGGTAATTTATTGGGATTACGGTTTGGTTCTTTGCTAACTGTCAATCTGAAGTCTCAGTGCAAAATGGCCATCTCTGTACGTCTCAAATGACTCTGTATAGGGATGGTTTTCTCAAAGAAGTCAATCAACCGAAATTCAGCACTTTGCCCCCGTGTTCACTAGAATGTACTAACTCCATCGATGTGCAATGTGAGGACGTTTTCTTTGTCTAGGAAGCACTGAGGTATTAGTAGCACTGTCAACGTTTGCATACCATCTGATGTCCATTAGCAAGAACCCACAGTGTTTTTCTGATGTTGCTGCTTGCTGTGAACTGTCTCCAGCTGCAGGACTCCATCACTGCTCATGTTTACTATGCAAAATATGTCTCAAGTCCAATTTGACTGCAAAGCAATGCAGGTCCAACATTGAATTGCGAAAGTCATCTCCATCCCCAGTGTCTGAAAGCAGTGTGTAGTAAATTGCTTTCTCATTGCTGTCAGGCACTTGTTTTGCAATGGCATGTGGTGTAGTGTTTGTTCAACTATAATGTGACCTAGACCTACATCTCCTTAACTAGTCCTCTATTGACACCTCATGTCTCTTACCTACCATCAACCTGCACCATTCAACGTGTGACCTGTGGGGTCTGATTCTCTTAAGCATGTCATAGAGAAATGCATGTGAAAACCCATTAAATGCTTCCATGAGTGATGCAAAACTTTATTTGATTACAGGTCAGTTTTTGGCGTGGCTTGAGACCTGAGTAAATCTAGTCTTTTGCATGACCAAAAAAAAAAAAAACCACAATCCACTAAAGGCTGATCTGTTTGTCTAAATATTGCATTTCAGTTGTTCTAACTGATTAGTATTGGTAACATCCGGTAAGTGGCTGCCGTGACGTGTTAATAACTTGATGAGTGTTGAATAATATTGACGTTTGTTAGCAATGTTAAAAGTTACAGTCCTGTCATGTAATTACACTGGTGTTATCCTCTAAATAACTTTCAATCTCATCATGCAGTTGCTCAAGCCACTTAGCCAATATGATTTTTGTTTTCTTCAAACCCAACTTTTTTCTCCCTGGCAGGCCTTCATGTTTTGCCACCTTTTTAGCTTGAAATGACTATAGCATGTGAAGTAATATTTTTAAGTAATGTGAATTTTAGTAGTTTCACTTCTGAAAGTTGGTGGCATTAAATCGAAAGCCTGTTGCAGTGAAGCTTTTTCTGAAATAGTAATTTACTGAGATCCCTCCAGGTTTCTGAATCCTAAATTGGCCAAACTTTGAAATATTCTAGATGTTTGGGGAAATCTGTATGGGGCTTTCAAGCTCGTTTTCCACAAATCTGGGTTGGATTTCAGTATTTCAGAAAATGTGTTGCAGAGGATCAAAAGTCGTCAGTTGACCTTGATTCTTAGTGAACTGACAATTACCATGGTAATTGTTTGTTGTTCATTGTTTAACCTTAGTAGCGTTGAGTTTTACAGTGTACTGTTTCTGCTTTTGTGGGGTTTTTTTGTTGTTAACCACAATTCTCTCCATCCTTGTTTTTTTTTCTTCCTAACCTGATTTCTTCCAGTCCAACTGCAGATCGAAGACCTGACACGTAAACTGCGTACAGGAGACCTGGGAATCCCTGTTAACCCTGAGGACAGGTCGGAATAACGATTTAAACCCACCAACAGTAACATTTCCTTTACCTTTTCAATGCGCCATTTATGTAAGGCCAGTTCGTAAGTGTACTAATGTGTATGTAGGGGTAAGTGATTGTTAAATGAAGAAAGTCTAAATGCCTTGCTCTGAAATTACCTCATATCTTTGCCTTTCTTTAGTTAAAGAGTAAAGAAAATGTTTTGAGTATAATGAATTTGGTTTTGTTGCATGTCAAAATATTCCGGTCTTTGAAATGCTAATTTGAGTTTTAGAGAAGCTTTCGGATCCGTTTTGTACAGAGAGGCAAAGATATGACCTAAGGCTATCAGTAGGTTATTGTCATATGAAAGATTAGACGTATGTTTTATTCAGTTAGTGATGCCAGGTAACTAGTCAATGCTACATACTCTGAAATTAGAAGTTGTTTTGCAGTGAAGATTACCTGTTGACAATACGCAGCACCTAACTTTACCAAAGCATAATGTGCAATCATATAAGCAGTGGAACTCTTGATCGTCTTAAGTAAACTTCTTTTTATTCTGTACTGTTCATGTAGGTATTTTTTTTATTGCTTGCATGTTTACTCTCTATGGAAAGTTTGTTATAAAGGCTGGTGTAGAATTTTATTTGATTATTCCAGTGTAGTTCATGTAGTCTAAGATGCTAGTTTCGGTTTACCCGCTATTTAAATGCATTTTGAATTTTATTAGATTATATATATTGCATTTTTAATGCCCCTTCTCTCTAACCTCCGAGTCGAGTCCTTAATTCTAAAATCTGAATGGTTGGTTAATTGGATGGTCAATAATGGTTTTCCATAATGGGGCTACCACCATTTTGTTCAGGAACTTCCACAGTATTCCAGATTTCCGCACTGGAAGACCGCTCGGAGGAGACTCCTCTGACCTTTTCTTTCTGGAATAACCATAACCTTAACACTGATCACTTTAGCCGCTCATAGACTTCATAAGCATCCAACATAGCAGGAAATGTCATGTTTCTGACGTGAGAGTGTCTTTCTAGTAGCCACAGCCCTTGCTCTCTGAACAGCCTTAGGTTCTCCGGCAGAATCTTAATCCTACGTTTTTACACCGCCAACTCTAAAAAGGTTCTTCTCAAAGGTCTGTCCACTCCAGGATTTAGGAATGATCGCTCATCAACCTCCAGCTCCTAAAACAAAGCTGGCGGGGTGCTTCAGGTTGTCAGCGCTGGAGATATCAGTCCAAAAGAAAACCAGCAGAAAGTTCTTCCCTCTTTTTTTCCCCCCCACTTTTCTCCTCTTCGGGTTGCCTCTCATGAATTTGTCACGCTTTGTGTGGCTGTCTTGTTTGAGAGCTGTTGAAGGTTAATACTTAATCCAAATTTATTTCTCTAACCCAAATTCCCCCTCTCGTAACTTTTTTCAAGCACAGAGCCTCATTGTGCAGGTTAACAGGTTTTCAGCACCATCCAAGGGGAAGGTAACGCTTTGAATGCTCTCTGAGAACGTGTGAAGGTTTAGATCAGCATTCAAGAACAGACGCTCTTCAAGTGTGTTGGTTGCCCCATTTGTCTCAGATATTCGTCCTCATTTTCATCCCCAGATAATATCGAGACTAAAGACCCATTTTATTAAAGTTTGAAAATTCAGCGGACTCTTTGGCGCCAAATTCTGAAGTCATTTTTAAAGGCCACTCATGTTCTTGTTCTGAGCTTCAAGCTCTTGGTATGTTACATTTTTGTAGTGAGCGTTTATTTATTTATTTTATTTTTTTTCTTCGCCTTTCTCGTCTTTCCCATTAGAGCATGAGCACTCTGGGGCATCCCATGCACTTTTTAAATGACCACAGAACAAGTCAAAACAATGCCAGTCAAGAGTAGGCAAGCAGTTGAATGTTAAACTGTTGAGGGTGTAAGTACTGCTTTAAAATTTTGACTTTGTGCTGCATCTTTCTGTTGTTTGTTCTTTTTCACAGGTCTCCGTCTCCTGAGCCCATCTACAACAGTGAGGGGAAGAGGCTTAATACACGTGAATATCGGACACGTAAGAAACTTGAGGAAGAGAGGCATTCTCTCATTACAGAGATGGTGGGACTGAACCCTGAATTCAAACCCCCTGCTGACTACAAGTATGTCTCCTACGAATTAACTCTTCTGGTTTTTACCGTCTCTCTAGTTGTGGATGTTTACTTGTCAGATGTTTATTTGGTTTACTTCTTTCTCAGACCACCAGCTACTCGAGTCAGTGACAAGGTGATGATTCCTCAGGATGAATATCCAGAGATCAACTTTGTTGGGCTTTTGATTGGGCCACGGTGAGTTGCATTATTTTGCCATTTTAAAAAAAAATGTTTTGGGTCGATTTGAGTCTTCACATCATAAAGTAACTTCTCTCTGTTCTTTTGTTTTTTCCCAGTGGAAACACTTTGAAAAACATAGAGAAGGAGTGCTGTGCTAAGATCATGATTCGTGGTAAAGGCTCAGTAAAGGAAGGAAAGGTGGGACGTAAGGATGGGCAGATGCTTCCGGGAGAAGATGAACCTCTTCATGCACTGGTCACTGCTAACACCATGGAGAATGTGAAGAAAGCTGTAGAGCAGGTGAGTCCATATCAGACGTTCTCATACTTGGAAGTCAAATCAGGTTTTCAGAATTAATACTTGCATCAGAAATCCATTTAATAAAACTGAATAAAATCAAAGTTCAACATGCTTTCTTTTTGTCCACAGATTCGTAATATCCTCAAGCAGGGCATTGAGACCCCAGAAGACCAGAATGATCTGAGAAAGATGCAGCTGAGGGAGCTGGCACGGCTCAATGGCACTCTGAGAGAGGATGATAACAGGTGAGAGACTAGATGCAGATTTCTTGACCTTTTCTCGGAGAGGCAGGCAAGCAAATGTAGAGTTTGATACTCATAAATGCATACTTTTTCCATTTCAGAATCTTACGCCCATGGCAGAGCACAGAGCCTCGCAGCATCACAAACACAACCGTCTGTACAAAGTGTGGTGGAGCAGGTCACATCTCATCAGACTGCAAGTTTACCAGGTAACCCCATCCACCAATGATCTGTAGTGATATTATTTAACCCCTTCCAATTAGTTTACCACTGTCAAGTTCAGACAGCATAATAAATTCTAGCAAGATTAATTCGATTTCTCTTTTCAGTTCCTTTGCACAACGGGCCGGCGAACCACCCCAGTCTGCTCAGGATAAGGCCCGTATGGATAAAGAGTACTTGTCTCTCATGGCAGAGCTAGGAGAGGCTCCAGTCCCTGCCTCCAGTGGGGGCCACAGCAATCCTCCCCCTAGTGGACCTCGTCCTGCAGGACCCAACAACAACCAGCCACCACCAGTAAGACCAATGACATCTGTTTTTTCCTTATTAAATGCAGGTTTCTTCATAATGTGCCCATATACCACCGTTCAAACTTTTTGGTTGGGAAAATTTTGATTTGTTGATCAAGAAACGTTTCTTATCAATGTTGAAAATAGTGTTTGTGAAAGCCATTATGCATTTTCAGGATTCTTTGAATGGAATGCTCAAATGAGCAGCTTTTATTCGAAGTCTTCACTGTTAATATTTCAGGATTCTTTAAATGGAATGTTCAGAAGAGCAGAGTTTATTTGAAGTCTTACCTGTTAATTTTGATTAATGCATCCTTTGTGAATAAAAGTAGTATTAGCATTTGAAAAACAGATATCTAAGATCTCAATCTCTCAAACATCTTTCAGAATCGTCCTCCTTGGATGAATTCAGGGCCTACTGATAACAGGAATTTTCATGGCATGCATCAGGGTCCTGGTGGCCCTCACAACTTCCCTCCACCAATGCCAAACATGGGCGGCCCTCCTATGCCTCCAAACCCCAATGGAATGCCTCCACCCTGGATGCAGCCGCCCCCTCCACCAATGAACCAAGGCCCAGCACCACCTGGACACCCCATGGGTGAGTTTAACCTATGATGTCTTTCAGTGCTTCAATTCCTGCTTAAAGTTCACTTCCAGAATGAAAATTTCCTGATAATTAACCCCAATGTCATCCAAGATGTTCAATATCTTTCTTCAGTCGATAAGAAATTGTTTCTTAAGGAAAACTTTTCAGGAATGTCCATATAGTGGACTTCAATGGTGCCCCCAATATTGAACTTCCAAAATGCAGTTTAAATGCTGCTTCAAATGGCTCTAAACAGCCCCAGCCGAGGAAGAAGGGTCTTATGCAGCAAAACGATCAGTCATTTTTGAAACAAACTGACAATTTAAAAGGAACTTTTTAACCTCAAACGCTCGTCTTGTCTAGGTCTTTGTGAACTGTTTTTTCCGTGTCAATACAGTTCGGGTGTAATGTCGAAAAACTCCCATCTCATTTTCTTCCCCAACTTCAAAATCGTGCTACATTCCGGAACCGCTTTCCTCAAGAAACATAATTTCTTTACGACTGACGAAAGAAAGACATGAACATTTTGGATGACAAAGGGGTGAGTAAATTATCTGTAAATTTTTGTTCTGGAAGTGAACTTCTCCTTTAAAGGATTAGTTTACTTTGAGAATGAAAATGTCCTGGTAATATAATCGCCCCAGTGTCATCCAAGAAGTTCATGTCTGTCTTTCTTCAGTCACAAAGACATTAAGGTTTTTGAGGAAAACATTCCAGGAATTTTCTCCATATAGTGGACTTCACTGGTGGCCAACAAGTTGAAGGTCCAAATTGCAGTTTCAGTGCAGCTCCAAAACGCTCTACACCAGGGGTGCTCAACCCTGGTCCTGGAGATCGACTTTCCTGCAGAGTTCAGCTCCAACCCTGACCAAACACACCTGAACCAGCTAATTAGGATCTGAA
>JAHKKF010536354.1:25363-36992 GCA_019740295.1 Labeo calbasu
CCACCCCCTCCGCCTGGCTCAGCAGGCATGATGTATGCACCTCCTCCCCCACCCCCACCCATGGACCCTAACTTTGTGACCATGATGGGGATCCCTGGTATGCCACCTTACGGGATGCCCCCTGCACCTCCACCACCTCCGCCCCAGAGTTAAAGGCTCCGTTTAGTCTCTATGGCCCTGTGACCATGCAGTGATGCCTAAAATATACATCACAGGACTGTACCTAGCTCTGTTCATTTAACAGCTTGATGTGATTAGTTGCTAAAGGTTTATTTTTTTCTTTTGATTGGCCTCGGTTCAGATTTGTTTCCCATGCTTGGACGCAGAAACCGAGCTAGTGAGAGACAGACAGCGTGGTTAATTTGTAAATTTGCTTCAATTGTTCATGATTTTTAACTGTAGTATTTGATCTGTTGGTTGAATATTTGTTTAAAATGTTGATGTGCAGGGAATGTGTGTTTTTTGTTTTTGTTTCTGCCAGCCTGCTTTCATGTTTTCTTTTTGAGCCCTCTCCAGTGAGTAAAAATAACATCTGCTTAAGGTTCAGTTAGCAACATTCCAACAGGTGTATAAACAACCATTTACACTCTTAACCAACTGTGCATTTGTTGCTGCATAGTACTGAAAGACATTTGTCTTCAAGATGTTGTAGATGATTGGCTTACTCTATTAGGTGGTCAGTATAATTTTCGTGCTCACCTTGTATCCCATCCCTCCCCAAATTGTTTTTATTTAAAAGAACTTTTCATTAATTGCCTTCCACCAAATGTATTTCAATATTTTTGTAATGAAGCATTCAACTAAATAAAAGTTGGCATGGTGTTGAATTGTCATCTCACATTTGTTGTGCTCACATCAAGGCATTCTGCTTAGTCACTTGAATTTGAAATTCTCCCTCCAAAAGATGCTTTTGAACTTTTCAAATATAAGCATAATTTTGTTTTCTTGCTGCAAAACAAAAGGACAGCTGCTTCAACTTTATTTTAAGTAGTTGTGGCTTCAATTTACTTGGACAAAATTGATACGCCTGTTGTGCACAGGGTGTAATAGATAGAAATACAGCCTGAGAATAGGCATTGCAGCTGAAAAAGCAAACATGAGGCCACAATAACAAGAGCCTGCAGTTATATGGTGGCTCATAGAAAGTTTCCTAGGGAAAATTGTTACCTAATAATTTGGGTTTACTGGTAAACTATACTATAAGCTGGTAAAAATACTGGTAAATTTGTTTTGTTGTGAGAAGTTGCATTGCCAGTAAATAATGTGCTCAGTGTGAACACAGAACAAGATTATCGGTATTCAGCGTTTTCTTCAATGTGGAAGTAAGCCTGTGGGTGAGACGGTTTATTATCTGTTATAGGGAAATAATGAGAGGAATAACAATGTGCAGTAAAAGGTAAAACTGCAAACCAGTGTGCTCAAAATTAAGATAATACATTAAAATAAGCTGGATGCAGATGAGACTGAGCCAGGCCCATAACATTTACAAATGGTCCACCAGAGATTGTCTTTCTATAGGGCGATGAGAGGGTCTGTTTTACTATTGGAGACAGTGTAATGGCTAACTTGGCTTACGTGTGCCTTGATAACCAATAACATTAAAGCCTTGACATCATTGAATTTCAGTCACAGTTGTACTACACTTTATCGCAGGGGTGTCAAACTCCGGTCCTAGAGGGTCGCAGCCCTGCAGAGTTTAGATGCAACCCTAA
This sequence comes from Labeo calbasu, assembly GCA_019740295.1. Lineage (NCBI taxonomy): Eukaryota > Metazoa > Chordata > Actinopteri > Cypriniformes > Cyprinidae > Labeo > Labeo calbasu. The sequence continues at coordinate 27,076 of JAHKKF010536354.1, forward strand.
TTAAACACACCTGATCCAACCAATCAAGTCCTTCAGGCTTAACTGAAAACTACATAGTATGTGTGTTGGAGCAGGGTTGGAACAAAACTCTGCAGGGCTGCGGCCCTACAGGAACTGAGTTTGACACCCCTGCTCTATCGCCATTTACAGATACCATAAGAATGAATGAGTAGTGCCGTAAGCTGAATCTCACCTGTCACAAAAAGTCAGTGACATTTTTTTCTGTGGTAAACTCTAAAAATAGTTAAATCCAAAAGTACTGATTAGTGTGAAACATGTTGAAGATTAGCAGATAGGCTGTCGATTCATTAAATGATAAGCCGTTTCCTCTAAAAAAAAAAAACTGTTTAGCATACTGAAGCCTCTTCTCCATAGACATCCATTAAAAAAAACGTCCTCTGGTCTCCTTCCGAGATACTGCCAAACTGGAAGCACTGGCATTCGCTGTTACGCTTTATTGACTAATGGTTGCAGGCTTGCCGTCTAGTGACTTTGGCGCCCACTCTTATGGGAAGAAAAGTAGTTGGCATAAAAGGTAGGATAAGCTTGTACATGTTTAGAACGCGCTGATGTAAGACTTATACTCTGGGACAATCACAACAATCTTATGCAGGTGAAGCATTTTGTTAGTTTGGTTTGAAGCAAAGTCCCTTTAAGACAAGTAATTTCACTCGGTGGCCATCTTTGAAACGCCTCTCTTTGAAGGGGGAAACGTCAAATTCTCCAAAACTGTGCACCAAGCTTACAATTAAATTTCATATTTGAAATCACCGATGAAATCTGACAAATCTGTCCTATATTGTTCCTTATGCTCCAATAGCATTAAAAAAACGGCGAGATCAGATAGTGTGCATGCTCAGTACTGAGCGCACATCTTAGAACGCTGACAGTAAGCGGGACTTTTAACTGCAGCTGCAGTGTTGCGCTGACTTTACCTATTAGCGATTGGCTCATTTATTCCAAAGGGGCAAAATGAGCATTGCATTTTCCCCCATTCGAAATGGGTCAAAAGCAGCTGGATGAATGTAAACGTTTGACACAAAAATGAAAACATCGACAAAAATACTGACAGCGTACTGCTCTGTGTTTACAAAATATGCCACAGAATTTACCGGTATTTTTAAACTCATGTGTGAATGGTGTTTTACCGGTAAAAAGACTGAACGTCATTGACTGTGTGAACAGTGCATTTTTGTATTCACCGCTAAAGTCGCACCCGTAATTTTACCGAAATTTAGTATTACTGTGTAAAAGGGGCAATGAGATCAATTTGGTTGACCATATTGCTTTACAAGCCTGCCTTAAACTCTGCATTGTAATAATAGCCATATATCAAACCGTGCTAGAACCTTTGTAAGGTTTTTAGCATTTTGTGAGTGCATCAGTGACACTGCTGCCCTCAAACGTTTTCTCTTAGGTCCTGTCATCTGTTTAGCAGTGTGCGAATTATTCAGTGACCTTCAGAGGGTCAACTTTCTGTAGGATTTTTTAAACATTCTTTTTCAAACGCATTCGCGCAATCGTCTTCTGGGACCCCTTCTGCACTAACTTAGATTAACTTAACTAATAACCAACCAGTTTTTAATGTCTGTAGAATAATACATACAGCGACCGAGCCGTTGTTGCCATGGCTACCTCCACACTTAAAAGTCAATTTCTGTTGTATATATTTTCTGTCTATATAAATAAACTTGCCTTGTCTGAATTGATTATGACCCGCCCAGCCTGTAAATATATAGTAGCGATGTATATATAGAGGAGTGCGCGCCGCCAATGAGCGCGCTTGACCCTGAAGCATCTGCTGGAGATCACGGTGACGCGCGTCGCCATACACGCAGGAGGCATCACGTAGACTAATATCCCCGCTGCACGAAACCTACTATTATATAACAATCTGCAAGATGTCCAAGCCACTGACGGACCAAGAGAAGAGGAAGCAAATTTCCGTGCGAGGTCTTGCCGGCGTTGAAAACGTCGCAGATCTCAAGACCAATTTTAATCGCCATCTGCACTTCACTTTGGTTAAGGATCGTAATGTTGCAACGAAGCGCGACTACTACTTCGCCCTGGCGCACACCGTCCGCGACCATTTGGTGGGAAGATGGATCCGGACGCAGCAGCATTACTACGAGAAAGACCCGAAAGTAAGAAACTTAAATGCCGCAGTTTCATCCTTCGGTCCGGGGCCGCACGTACACCACTGACAGACGGGAGGAGGGGTCGAATCACACAACCGGGGATAAAATGTTGCGCAGTAGAGCCGCAACATTGCAAAATAACAAAAGAAACATCTTTGTCTTTCTTGCAAGTGTAATATTGTGGTTTTTATACTACATCAGCAATGGCTCGGCAGATGGCAATGCTTTTTTCAACAATTGCATAATCTCTCCATGACTGATGTCAGGAACGCCTTCATTCAAGGTCCCGCATATCATTTGACACCGATGTATTGAAAGAGCTTTGCTAGTGCCCTTGACAACTGTATCAACAGGTCAAATTGTTATTTTAGAATTGCTAAACGTGCGAGTAAAAACATATGCGCATCTTATGTTAAAACAAGTAGCCTGTACATAACAGCTTATTTATCTTATGCGCAATTTGAAGCATCGATCAAATTGCTGCACTGAACCATCAAAAACGGTTTTCTAAATAACATGCGGTTTTTATTTTATTTTTATTTTTATAGAACTATAGATTAAAGCTTAAAAACCTCCGGTTGATTTACAATGATGTTATCATGATGTACATCATAACATCATCATAGTTTATGCATGTCTTATTGTGGTTGGTTTTCTTTCGTTTGTTTATTTGCATACAGAATTGTGATTGGTTCAGCCTTAAAACCGGAAAGACGTGGTTTCCTGTTGTCACAAAGAAGCTAGTTTACATCCTTGACATATTAAACAATAATTATAGTCCTTTTTAGCAACTTAGATTTTAAATAATGTTAACTGTAGACGTTATTTCCAAAAATGCTATTTTAAAAAACTTATAGGAAGGGAAGGCATAAGTAGTCCTAAAATTTGAGCTAATCCATAAGAAAAGTAAAATTATATTTTCTTTTTTTGATTGTAATATAAAGAGCTAAAACAAAGTCAAAAAATAGCTAAAGGGTAGGATATTGTTTGTTTGTATTTGGAATTTGTCTGGCACCCTGACAGAGTGTTAAATGCTGACAGCTAATACTGCTATTTTTACATGAGCAACGTGCCAGAGACACAGTACACAAACATTCTTCTGTCCTGAACTTTGTTATCATTTATAGACTAGAGACTAAATATTCCAAGCAGTTTTTTGTGCACTAGCAAATCCTCCATGATAATTGTCATTGTGCAACCTTTAACGATGGAATGTTTTGCGGTGGCGGTGAATGAGGTCTCAGACAGGGAATACAGATTAGGCTTGCGCTGTGCACCTGTCACAATAATACTTGTCACTAGATAGGCTAGTCTGCTCAGCAGCAGGGGCTTTTATGGTTCCTGGTTCACTGTAGCTCTAAATGGCTCTCAGCTGTTGGTGTTAAATATATTTAAAAAAATGTTTTGAATAAAAAAATGCTCCTTTTTCACCTCTTTCTCCTTTGTCTTACCTTTTACCTCTAGCGTGTTTACTATCTCTCTCTGGAATTCTACATGGGACGGACCCTTCAAAATACCATGGTAAACTTAGCTTTGGAGAATGCCTGTGATGAGGCCATCTATCAGGTGAGAGGACACATGTGCAGATCTTTCAAGCAAACCACTAACTTGTTCAAAAAAACCATTACATTTAGGATGATGGAATTAGAAGTGCTAAAATGCTAACTTTTTTCTGGGTTATGGCCTACTACCTTGCAGTAATCTATAAGGAAGCGAATATGAATGAATTGAAGTATGACATTTCTGGACCCCTAGTGGGGGAAAAAGGAATTGCAAACTGTGTGAATGACCAAACTGCAGGGGTGTCCAAACATGTTCCTGTTCCTGCCAACGTTGTGCAGAGTTTAGCTTTAACACACTTACCTGGAAGTTTCTAGTGAGCCTGAAGATCTGGATTAGTTGGTTAAGGTGTGTTTAATTGGGACTGGAGCGTCAGCCCTTCAGGAACAGGTTTGGACACCCCTGCCCTACTGGGTTCTACATAACAACATTTGCTCAGCCAGTGTTGTGTGTTTGGTGTGGGGCTATTCATTGTTCAAATAGAGGAGATTTATAACACATGGGGACATTATCAGTTAGTATTCCATTCATCTCAATGCTTTAACTTACATTTTGTATAAAGAAAGAGGTCATTATCAGTCATCATCTTCACCAGTGATAGCATAATAATAAATAAGCATCTATAAATAAAGAGCTTATGGATGAGATCTAGAGCTGTATGCGTTGTAATACTGCTATTAATATTATATCAGTTGCTCCTGGTTCTTTCATTCTAATTAGGAAATGAAAGACAAATCATTCTAGATACGCACTGCTATGCTGAGAATGCCCACAAGTGTTTAATGAAAGATGAAACCAAGTAACAGAGCATGTTTTGTTCTCTCAGAAGTTACATACCTTCTTTGCTCTCATATTCTGTTTCTTCTCAGCTGGGTCTGGATATGGAGGAGCTGCAGGACATAGAGGAGGATGCTGGCCTGGGAAATGGAGGCCTTGGTCGATTAGCAGGTGAAATCAGTTTCTTAATGTGTTGAACATAAGATTAATAGAGGGTTTGCACTTACGTCACAGTTAGGTCAGTTACCCAGATGCGCGGCGGCCATATTGGAAATATGTAAACAACAGCATTGATTGCATGGTTAATGTACTACTGAATATATTGTTCTACTAATTTCTGCTGTCTAAACCACGGAAAAATGTGTGGAAGCTGCTAAATCATATAGAGAAGGAGTTAGTAAGCAGGAAAGGGCACAATATGTTGACAAAATAAAGTTAATAGGTGGTAAAGATACGTACAAGCAGTTTTAATTAAGATATTAGCCTAATATTTCACCTACCTGACTGGAAATAAGAACAAATACGAATGAGGGCTAGATTCTTGCCCTGGTAATCATGGTTCAGTTTGACCAACCACAAACGGCTTTGTTCCTCAGACCGTTTTTGCACTCTTCTCTTTAATGTGTTATAACTTTTGGCAGTCCATAGTACTCCATATGTTTTTCCTGGTCCAACCAATTAGTACAGCCCAAAACATGACCATAATTGACCATTTTAGCAGTAATAATTAGCAAAATATGCAAGTTTTCGTTCGGTTCAGTGGCATTGTTTACATTCAGTACCGCCAATATGGCCGACTTATGACGCATCGTGAAAACACCCTGTAGAGAGCTTGTTTTGATGGGTTGGTACTTTAATTCACTTTAATTTATCTTTTTTTCCAGCTTGCTTCTTGGACTCAATGGCAACCTTGGGCCTGGCAGCGTACGGATATGGAATCCGCTATGAGTTTGGAATCTTTAATCAAAAAATTGCAAATGGCTGGCAGGTAAAACATACTTTTAACAATATGTATTGTATTTTTTCATCTCTCTTGGTACATTTGGCTCTTAGTAAATGACTGACATCGTCTGCAGGTGGAGGAAGCGGATGATTGGCTGCGTTATGGCAATCCTTGGGAAAAAGCCCGGCCTGAATATATGCGTCCAGTGCATTTCTATGGTCGAGTGGAGCACAACCCTGATGGAGTGAAATGGGTGGACACACAGGTGAGAGCAAAAAAAAACATGCATCTATGTTTAGTTGGAATGGAAATGCCATTATTCACATTTTGAAATACAAACTCAAGTTTAATAGTTTAATTCAGTAATGGCACATACATTTACAATAAAGACATTTATAATTACAAAAGATTTCTATTTCAAACAAATACTGTTCTTTTGAACTTTCTGGTAGGGTGTTTTCACACCTGCCTCATTTAGTTCGGTTGAATTGCACTAGAGTTCGTTTTCCCTCTTGGCGCGGTTCGTTTGGGCAGGTGTGAATGTAGCAATCGCACTTGAGTGCGCTCCAAAAGCGGACCAAAGAAGTGTACCGAGACCATCTCTTCAAGGTTCGCTTTCAAACGAACACTGGAGTGGTTCAGTTGTAGTGAGAAAGCAATCCGATCCAATGGACCAACGAACCAGGCTTTATCACACTGTATAATGGGTAATTACAGTTCCATGAATAGCAGTAGCTTTGTTGTTTTGCTAATACCGCTTAATATGAACCTGTGTCTGTCTGCGCCATTCAAAATCAAAGCACGCCTTTTCATTTTATAATGCCGTCTTATTGCTCTGTTTGTAGTAGGTGTGTTTTAAAAATGTTTTCCTGATGAATCCTGGACTCCTGCTCAAAATTATAAATTAATATAACGATGCCTAAAAAAAAAGGTATTTTAAAGGTGTTGTTCCATCCTCACAGATGACAGCTGAGCGGAATTCCAGAAAAAAACATGGAACTTTGACCAATGAGAGGACAGTTTACTCGCGCGTGAAGAAACCTGAAAAAATATGTATCTTAGTTTCAAAAAAATATTAAGCAGCACAACTGTTTTCAACATTTATAATAATAATAATAATAATAATAAATGAGCATATTAAAATGATTTCTGAAGGATCATGTGACACTAAAGACTCTAGTAATGGATGCTGAAAATTCAGCTTTGCATCACAGGAATAAATTACATTTTAAAATATATTTAAAGAGAAAATAGTTATTTTAAATTGTAATAATATTTCACAATATTTTCACAATTTTTTTTTTTAATCAAATAAATGAAGTGTCTTTGTGTCTTTCCATTAAATCCGTATCTGTTTGGGTCACCAGGTCGTCCTTGCCCTCCCCTATGACACACCTGTCCCAGGATACAGAAACAACATTGTTAACACAATGAGGCTTTGGTCTGCCAAAGCTCCATGTGAATTCCATCTCAAAGACTGTGAGTTCTCTTCAATCAGTGAATGAATGATCATCAGACACTTTAACAAGCCCATAAACTGTATCTTTGAGCCTTAGATCTTATAACAGACTTTCTGTCTCCCTAAACAGTTAATGTTGGTGGTTACATCCAGGCCGTTCTGGACAAGAATCTTGCTGAGAACATCTCCCGTGTGCTTTACCCTAATGACAATGTGAGTCCAACTCAAGTGATTCATATTAAGAAACCAAACTCCTCACTCTTGGAGCCTAAATGTAAACAGATCCTCCTGTTTGTGTATGTCAGTTCTTTGAGGGGAAAGAGTTGCGTCTGAAGCAGGAGTATTTTGTGGTAGCCGCGACTCTCCAGGATATCATCCGCAGGTTCAAAGCTTCCAAGTTTGGCTCAACTGAAGTAGTGCGCATGGATCTGACCACACTGCCAGATAAGGTAAGACAGCCCAGGAGCGCTTTGTAGAGAACATTCAAAACAGTTCACGTCATATCTGGCGTGATTTATTAAATTAATAATACTGAACAATAAAACTTAATGCATTGGGCTAAACAAAATTAGTACCTGTGTTTGAATTTCACATTTAACAACTGTTATAAAGATCCTTCCTTTGTCTGTTTTGTTCAGGTTGCTATACAGCTGAATGACACTCATCCTGCAATGGCCATCCCTGAACTGATGAGAATACTGGTGGATGATGAGAAACTGACCTGGGACATGGTGAGATGGAAATTCAATGTCATCTTGTCATTTATCATCCTCAAAAAAGGATAAACTTAGGGCAATATGAAATCCGTTTTATATTTTCACAAATTCTGTTTTATTTATTTCCAAATTAGTTTTGTTTTTCCGTTTTAATTTTTCTAGACTCTGTTTTAATGGTTAAATTAAACAAAAAGCATGTGTAATTAATTAAAATCATGAAACTTGCACAATGTAAAAGCAATTTATTAAAAGTGTAACATTTTAAGTTTAACAAAATACATTTTATTTGTTTCTCAAATTCAGTTTTATATTTACCAAATTCTGTTTTCCAATCATTTTCTGGATTCCATTTTAATGGTTTAATTACATTTTAATAATCACAAGCATCACAAGTATCTCTAATTAGTTTATTTTTATTTATTCAGAAATACTGTGTTTTTAAGTTTTTCTGGTAAATAATCCTTATAAAATAATGTTTTAATAATAATTTTATTATTATTAAATGTTTTTCTGTCACAGTTTCTTCAAATTAAACTTTTAAGTTGCTTTGAAGACCTTTAAGTTTGTATTTGTATGATATGACAATTTTTATTTACTATTTATTACTGGTGTGTGCATACATATAATAAATAAATCCACCACTTGTATTAGTTAGCTCTTAAAGTTTGCCACAAGAGTTTCTCACAAGAAACGGTAAAATGCTCATGAAGTGACTCTCAGAGCAGTTTTTCAGTGTTTATGTACTCATATATTAAGGCGGCAGAGGCTGAAAATACCACAAGCGTCACGCGTGCTTCAGTATGTGTGTAGTGAACGAAAACTGCACGTCTGCGCCATTCATTCACACAGAGACACGGCGAACATGCTGGATTCGTTTAAATAGTATTTTTTACGGCTTAATATTCACAGACATTAGTCCATATTGTGTTTAGATTTAAGATTTACATTTGATTTATTCATCCCAAATTTGTCAAATTCCGAGACATTCCGTTATACAGTGAATTCTGTTTTTATGACTGGATTTTGCGATTCTGTCCAGGTTTTCCGCATCGCGGAAATCATAGGGCCCTATAAACTGTAGGACTATGAAATAGACTAATAATGGTAATATAAGGACATGAAGATTAAATTTAAACTTTTTTATATCTTCATTTTGACATTTAATGTACATTTATAAATTTTTGTGTTGTATTACCTTGGCATTACATTTCAGCATTACAAACTAGTAGTTAATGCTGCTGAGGTAGCGACTGCAAATTTGACTTGGTCTTTTGACCATTGTAATCAATCTCTCAATCATTTTTTCTCTTGTGGGAATGCAAAAATATATTTAGTGTAGTTTCTTTTCACCACTGTTGAAGTTTACTCAACTATGACATCTTCTGAGAACCCCAGAAATGTGAAGTGTCCATTAAATTTTGCCTATGTGAACCAACACCGTAATGTTGTACTACTCTTATAATTTCTGCTTTTCTCTCACTCTGCCACTACTTGACTTTCTGTCAATCTCTATCTTCTTAGGCTTGGGACATCACTGTGCGTACTTGCGCATATACTAACCACACGGTCTTACCAGAAGCTCTAGAACGCTGGCCTGTCGACCTGTTCCAAAACCTTCTGCCCCGTCACCTAGAGATCATCTACGAGATTAACCGACGTCACCTGGAGGTCTGGGAACAGATGTTCTTTTCATGGCACACTACGTTTGAAATTTATTTGTAGATAAAAAAAATGATGTTTTTTGAAGGGGTTGGGAGATTAGTAACTGCGTTAGGACTGTGTCCAGTCCAAATAAGGAGTAAACTGCACAGTGAGGTTGTATAAACAGTCTGTTCTGCTCTACATGACTCAGCATCCAGTATATCGCAGATGAAAAAATAAACTTCCCATGTTACTCTGTTTTGACCTTACATCTTCTGTCTTGATTTTCAGCGGATCTCTGCGCTCTACCCTGATGATCATGATCGCTTGAGACGCATGTCTCTGATTGAGGAAGGCGGACAGAAGAAGATTAACATGGCTCATCTCTGCATCGTTGGCTCTCATGCAGTCAATGGCGTGGCACAAATCCACTCTGACATTATTAAAGACACCGTGTACGTCTCCGAACATTTTTGTACTACAACACAGTGACCCCAAAATGTATTTAGACACTTAAGACACATTTCAAAAAGTATTCTACTCTTCAAAAGTTTGGGTTTTTAATGCTTCTATAAAAAGTTTCTTAAGTCTCTCACATAAGCTGTGTTTATTTGATCAAAAGTACAGTAAAAATGTAAAATATTATTACAGTTTAATACATATTTTCTATTTTAATAAATTTA
>JAHKKF010536356.1:0-18490 GCA_019740295.1 Labeo calbasu
AGACAGACAGACAGACAGACAGACAGACAGACAGACAGATAGATAGATAGATAGATAGATAGATATAATTACTTTAGAGATTTTAATCTATATAAAACATTTACAAACATATATATAACACTTACAAAAAAATTGTTTTTCATTGTTTCTCACAGTGACTACTCACATAACGCCTTCCAGAAAACAAAAAAACAAAACAGAAATTTTACTTTAATTAGGGTGAATTCAAGTTGATTGGAGGTTGAAAAGTGTCCCAATCAACCTGAATTCACACTAAATATATTTTATAATATACTATACATAATAAAATATTTTTAATATTTTAATTTCTCATATAAACCACCTTTTAAAATAGGCTTCTAAGCTGTTTTATTTATTTTAATACAAACTGAATTTTATCAATTATTTTTTACATTTTAATTTTAAAATATTTTAAATACAATAATTGTATATAGATTATGACAATATGTATATTTAATATTTGTGTTTTATAGGAATGGCTGAGGAAATAAATAAAAATATAAAATAAAATAAATTTGATTATTGTTACTTATGATTATGAAGTCCATGAAACTGCAGCACGGTATTTTAAGTCTGCAAATTGCACTCATGAGGGCCCCCTTTTGCAGCTACTTTTCCCGAGTCTGCCTGATGCAAACTTCTCAGTGAACAATCCCCCAAATGTCTATGAGGCATTAGTTGTGGCGGACCGCAAGGCCATCCTTTGAAGAAAGCTATGAGAAAGGGAGGTTTGAGGGCTGAAGTGATTTTCAAGGTCTCCCTTAAAAGAAATCTCCACTTTATCTCTCGCCCCCCAAAATACTGCTCCCTCCCTCTCAGATTTAGAGACCTCAGAGATTGAGACCTGAAGTGTCTTGGTCATAACGTATCAATTGCCAGTGAGACTACAGAGACTCATTCTCCAGTCAGACATAGCATTAGACCCTGAAGCCCACCCACCTACTGTCATCTCGTTGTTTAATACAGAAAATACATGTGAATAATATACTTCTGACGTGTTAATATTTAAATATGTTCCAGTTTAAGGAACTACTTGCAGCATAATTTCATACCGAATTCCACCCAGTGTCAGTCAAAGGGGATGTTGAATGGTAATATCAAATCTTCGGAGCACTTCGTACATTTGAAGGCATGATCAATGTCTCAATGGAAGATTTAGTGGGAAGATCAAATAGCTAATGGTAATATAGCATAGAGCATGAGACTCTGGATAACAGTGACTTAAATATTGCTTTTTCTGGAAACAAATGTAATAAAATCAGACCCTAATTTTATTAGACATCTTAAATTTTAGAGTAATGTAGATGTGTGTGGAAAATGCTGATTGCTGGCAACTGTCCCTCTGTGTATTTAAATGAATGACAGCTGGAAAGTGAAAGACGGGGCTAGAAAGATGGAAAAATGTCAGTACTCGAGTTTGCGAAAGAGAGATAAACACAAGTTTATTTATCTTACCCTCACGTGTGTCAGATTTCTGTTTTTGGTATAATACTGCCAGACTGAAAGTGCAGAACTGGCGAATGTTTCGGAAATTGGGGGCTAAATTATATTACAGAAAACTGTTGACGTTCAACATCTTGTTAAACAAGAAAAAGTGTCGCTTAGGGGCATCTGGAGAGGCTCATCAGGGTCTTAGCCCATATTCTAATACAAACTGTTATCAAATAATCCAATCCATAATCAAATAAAAGACCGTTTTTACATGTGTTCTCTTCGGTGATTGTAAATCGTAGCTCAGAATGAACCACAACTCGATTCAGCAAGAGAAAATGTGACAGCCACCAAGAAAATTGGACAAACTGTCAAAACATGATAATGTAAACATAAACAGCAAAGTGAATAAAGCATTTATCAATTTAACACTTCTACAATGCTGGTTAACTTAATTGTCCACCCTTAAAAGCCACTATCCCTCAAGGAAGTTCACAAAAGAGCAGTCCATATTCTGTCTGTAAACTGATCCCATAAGCTTGCTTACTTACAGTAAGCTGTATTTCGGGAAACACACACACATGGGAAGAACTATTCATCTTCCAGGGCCATATGAGGACTAAGAGGAATTTCAGACTCCAGGTTTTTGGCTGCACTATACTATGTCGAAAGTGTAACTTAAACTTAAATAAAACATGTTTTATTTCTTATTTATTTCTTATTTCTTATTTCTTTTTCCCCCCAATTTGAATTTTTCTAGACTCTGTTTTAATGGTTAAATTTAATTTTATTAATCAAAAACCATGTATTAATTAAGCATTAATTAATGTATTAATTGAAATCATGAAACTTTTAGCAATTTATTAAAAGTTTAACAAAAACGCATTTTAAGGTCCTATGAAATACGCTTTTTTTCTCTCAAATATTATTTTATTTTTACCAAATTCTATGTTTTACATTAATTTTCAGGATTCCATTTTAATTTTTTAATTTATTTTTTTATTAAATTCTAATAATCAAAAGCGTCTCTAAGGAATTAATTTTATTTAAAAAAAAAATATATATATATATATATATATATATATATTATTTTATTCAAAAATACTGTGTTTTTTCTGGTAAATGTTCCTTAAAAATAATGTTGTAATAATTTTATTTTATTAGTAGTAGTAGTACTATCATTACATTAAGATTTCTGTCACAGTTTCTTCAAGTTAAACCAAACTTTTATTTTGACTGGTTGCTGTAAAGACCTTTAAGTTTCTGTGTGCAAATGATGCTTTTCTCACAAGAAATGGTAAAATGCTCATGAGAGTGACTCTCAGAGCAGTTGCAGAGATTTTGTTTATATGTTCATCTCCTCATATATTGAGGCAGCAGAGGCTGAAAACACTGAGAGCGTGACACTCTTCAGTATGACACAAGAAAAAAATTAATTGTGGGCACGATTTATTAATTCGTTCCCTCGATTTACTAGATCGTGTGCACGATTTTTTAATTCGTTCACTTGTTTTAAGTAAATTGTGTATGCACATGAAATAAGTTGTTGTATTTCCTGTCCACGTACGCATTCTCGTAAACATGAGGGCATCTACATCGCATACTAAGAATTAAAAATTAAAATTTTGTTTGTAGGCCGGTCAATTTTGACTGGGAACACAAGAAGTGTAACAAAGTAAAAAGTGAAAAAAGCAAAAGCAGCATTTTCGGGAAAAAGAAAATCATCTCTGGGTCAAAATGAGCCGAACACAACACGAGGAGTATAATCAACCATTTAAAATCACAAATGAGGTCAATAATGTTGTCACAAATGGTCAGCAGAGATGCAAATTACATGAACAGCTCATATATATATCCAGCTGTACTCAGTCACAACCCGCATGAAGATGGGCACCATCCCCCATTCTCAAAACTCTGGCAAAGTCTTCAAGGTTGTCCAGAGGAGGAATGAGTAATGACTGCCATTGTCCAACTTCACATTAGAAATGACTCTATGGTATTCAGCACTATCTGGGGCAGGGCGAAGAACATGTCCAATCTGTCCCTTTGTCAGGTGGGAATTAGGCTTTTCTCACCTCATAGAGAAGAGCTCCAGAGAGCTGGAGGAGAGAGATAATTCACATACCTCCCCACCAGAAGCCCTGACCCATGATTGTCTCTCATATAGAGAGTTCAAATGTATCAGAAAATCATCCTTAATAAAATATATACATTTTCGAAGCCTATAGGTCTTAAATATGATCATTTACTCTTTGCATTTCCAGTTGCCGGCATAATTTAGCTGTTTGTGCGACGCGTCACTGATGCTGATAGCAAATTAGTCGCAGCGCAGTTGACCAGAGGTTTTAAATTGGCCGGCGAGGGCATATCCCTACCTTTTAATGAGGTCTGTATTGTTGCGGATGTCAAGCCTCTTGAAAGGTAAGCCACTTTGTGCCAAACCTCACCCCTCCCCAACCCCGCTCTCGTTGGTTCAGGCTGAATGGCTCTGTGATGTGCTGTGCTCTAGTGTAGTACAGAAGAATTACTTTGTCTTATCTTCCAGTGGACAGGGGTGACCTTGTGGAGAAATGAGAGAGGCAATTAATACGGCAATCACTTGTGCCGCTCAGTGAGTGCCTCGCCGAGTCCTCTCTGTTAACCTTTTGAGGGAACAGGTACAAACACAGGAAAAACAGGGTTGACGAATGCTCACCTTCACACTAGTTGGTGAGATCTCTGTGGGTGTGGTAGAGATTCTGATGGTGCATTTGCAACAGGAGAGCAAAGCAGCATGTTTTGCTAAATTGGTGTAATGATATGCCTTTTTTAATAGTGCAAAAATCATTTTCTTGCTTTCTAGAAAAGAATCCTTCAATTAAGATAAATTTACTGGAGCAAAACTAATAAAATTGACTTGTTTTTTCTATATATATACACAACAGTTCTTTCTGGTCTTCGAATCTGATTGGCTGAGAGTCTTTGGTCTCATTAATTTATTATTTGTTCCAGAGCAAATAGTTTCAGCTAAAGGCAAAATCTCATCATCTTATATTTTATGTAAATTTAATGTTGTATATCAGAGCGCTGCCTTTGTACTTTTGGCTGAATTGCCTAGAAACTTTTTGATTGCTTTTTACATATTATTATTCAATAAATATATTTTTTAAAATAAATAATAGTAGTATTTAATAATAGTATTTAGTATTGGGAGATGGTGTGTTTGTAAAGGTGATTTTATTTACATTATTCCATTGTTAGATGGCGACAAGAAACACTGTTTTTATGAGTGAGTCAGAAGTTAAGACTTTTATATTGAAAGAGACTGAAACATGGTTGTAAACGAGTAAGTTATTTTTACTTTCAACAACAAACGCACTGAGCAGTGCTGTGATTTACGAAGACGCTTAACAGATGAAGGGATGGTATGACAAAAATATTACTTTCCTCAGCAGACAATAATGTTTTATTGTGAATATGAAATTGAGCCGAAGAATGAATGCTGTATCAGATGCGGGTAATCACACTCACTAGATACTTGACTCTACAGTCTTTGGTCTCATTAATTTCTTATTTGTTCCAGAGCTAGTTTTAGCCGAGGGCAAAATCTCATTATGTTATATTTTATATAAATTTAATGCTGTATATCAGAGCGCTGCCTTTGTACTTTTGACTGAATTGCCTAGAAACTTTTTTGATTGCTTATAAAATATTCTAATTTATTACAATATATTATTATCATTATTATTATTATTATTACTACTACATAATACAGTAAGCTTTTAATACAGTAATACAATAAACGTTCAAAGAAGCAACTCAACGTTCCTTTGTTACTAGCTCTAAAGTGAAGTTTTCGAAATAGTAACAGAGGCTTGGGCTCAGCTGTTAAACTGTCAACTTCAGATTTGAATCTGTACTGGAAGGATTTCTGCACAAAAGAGGGTTTTTAAAGACACTCCATTGTTGTTTCTTATGTATTTACAGTGCCATCAAACTGTTGTAATAAATGCAATATCACACTTGTAGCTGTGCGATATGGCTGTATATTGGCACACTGAAGGCCTATATTTATAAATTCAGTCTCGCAAAGTGCTCTATAATAAGCGCAAAATGACAAAGAATAATCTACAACAGTTTTTTAATAATAAATCCACAAGGAACACAGGAGATCACTGAAACCAACGTAACACAATGACGCAGACGTAAACAATATCCGGCCAAGACTGAACAGAACAGAGAGTATAAGTAATGAGCCTAATGAATGAGAGACAGCTGCAAATCACCAACAAATCAGGACTGATAACAGAACTAAACAGGGCAGTAGAACAGAAGCAGAGAGAAACTCAACAAAAAATCTATAACCGTGACAATTAAGAATAATTTAACGGCATAAGAGTGAATATTTCTATTCATTTTGAAAAAAAAAGTAAATATGTACTATTTATTCAGGTGTTTACAATGTAGTCAATTAAGTATTTTAATATTAAATACTCCTAGTAAGTATTTGTTTCAATGTGACAAACACTTTGGTAAAGTTTTTTTTTTTCTTGCATGGTACTAGCCATCTGCAGTCCAATGAAACGGTGTCAGAGACAAATGGAGAAGGAGCTATTGTGCCAACAGTGAATACTAAATACAGCCATGCAGTCATGGGAAAGTTGTAATTTTCCAATTGCCAGATACACCCGATGATGATTTAGATTAATATGATCCATGTAATCTGTCATGTTCTCCATCTCTAATGCTGTTCAATCTCTGTTCCACTGTACTCCCCAAAACAAACACACACTCTCATTCAACAGTCCCTAAGCGATGCTACACAACACTAATCTGCCAATGCAGACAACACAGATCAGGTATGCATCGACAGACACTGAAATTATTCCCTGTGCACACAGATTCAGTCGCTTCGCTTCAAATGAGACACAATCACACCAAGGGGAAGGAAGATATAATATATGAGAACTGAGCAGGTGCAATCTGCTTTTCACAACAGAATAATAAACTATTTTATACACTGTTTTTATGTACTGCATTTTGTTGGTTGAGATCGGTTTGTACCAAGCACTGAAGTGCTGGTTTTGCTGTAAAAATTTAAATCTGTGAAGTGAAGAGATGAGCACGTGAAGCAAAAAGTATATAATTATTTTTTTTATTTTTATTTAAGAAAACGACTGTCCGTTTTGATCGATAGGACCAGAGGTCGCGTTAACTGAAAATTGTTCGTCATTGATGGAAATTTTTCATCAGTGACGGAGAAATCTAAAGGCTGTCAGTCACTTCGACAGATTACACTGAAAGTGATCTATTGTAACTTGTAACTGTAATTCCCAACCCATGTCCAGTTGTTGGCGAGTGCGCTCCAGTGTGGCAGCAGAGCAGGGGATCCAGAACAAAAACGAAACTGTCACAAATGTTTTGCTAAGCTTTAGATTACCCAGAAACTTCAATGATCTATCAAGTCACATTAAAGAGCGCCAACATGGTATTTATTGCTTGAATTTCCTAATGAAATGGACAGAATTTGTAATCTGAGACTTTGTTTCATATTAGCATATTATTGGATGGGAGGCGCACTATGTACTGTTTATTCATCAACTGAAAACAGCATAGACCAAAAGATCGATTGGGACTTACGAATCGATATTGGTTCATAAAAATGAGAATATATTAAAATCACTGTCACTACGTGTGTGGTGTTGAACATGAAAAGTTACATCTGTTCATCTGTTCCCTTCAAAATCAATGCATAAGCCTTTATCGTCCTGTAGGTTCATAATTAAAAATGAAAATTTAAACAAAAATAAAAGCAAGTGAATGTGTTATTATAATTAAAATATGAAAATTAAACTGATGGGTAATAATAGATTATGACAGAATTTTTACAACCCTGTCCTTAAAAATGACGGACAATGTTAAACGCAACCTCTGGTTAGGACCCTTATTCCTCAGCTGGGATCGTGTAGAGCCCTTTGAAGCTGCACTGAAACTACAATTTGGACAATCAACCCACTGATCCCCATTGAAAGTCCACTATATGGAGAAAAATCCTGGAATGTTTTCCTCAAAAACCTTTTTGCCTGAAAATTTCTTTTTGCCTGAAGAAAGAAAGACATGAACATAAAGTGAACTAATCCCATATAGTGGATCAGTGGTATCATTTGAGAAAAAAAAATATTGTGATCCAAATACTCAAGTTTGAGTCTCTAGAAGCATAACAATACATGCTATTGTGAAAAAGATTAAATATGAGTGTGTTTGCTTTTGTGAGACTGATCCATTACAGCAAACACAAATATACTTCTGAATCTCCTTCAAAAACAACCTGAGGTTGTGTTCCTTCCTGTATAGCTGTTTATCTATTACTAACTGCCATTAACTAAATAACCATTAGGTATAGACGTTTGACTATGAGCTCAGCACTCATTGCTAAATTGAGCACAATTAGTTCTTCAGACCTCACATAGGGTCTCGTAACCCAAAGGCCACGTAAAGCTGAGCGAGGAAAGCCAGCTCTCATTAATCTCAGCCCGCCGAGTGCTGGCCTGCGAGCGGAAGTGACCGTGAAACACGCGTGTCGAAGAAACACACTCCGGCGCTTTTGCGTGACTGAGGAGAGCAGGAGACTCAAGCCAATTATCCAGTCCCCACTTCTGCCTTTAATTTTATGCAACGTATGGAGCTCATGAAACTGCGTCTCTCCCTACCAGGCGGACACCCAGGGCCTGTCTAGATGATTGCAATTAAAGGCAATTCCACTACATTGCTGCTGTTAGGTGGAAACGCTGTTGGGGAAGGAGACGGGGGAAAAGCTCGGGGTGGTCTTAATCATTGACCGGTGTGACGGCTATTTTTGACATCCTTTTTCACATGCTTTAATTAGGCACTATGAAGGAGAGAGATAATTCTATGCAAAATCAACCGAGGATGGTAGGTAATAATGCTGGACGGACTGATGAAGATAGAAGTATATAGTTGTTAGTGCATAGTGCTGTGCTGCTCAAGTGGACATCGTCTATCTTTAACATATTCATAACCTCCATAGATACTGAGGTCATGTCTCTTTATATGTTCACATCAGTGGTTGATCAATATAAGTTATTTTTAGGCAGATTACTGTTACTTTTTTTTCAGTTGATTCAACAGTAGCTGTGCATTCTGGTCTTTATTTTTTATTGTATAAGTATTTATTTATTTATTTATTTATTTATATTTGTAAATGTAATGAATATATATATATATATATATATAGCAGGTATATTTGTAGCAATAGCCAAAAATATTATGTATGGGTCAAATTTATTGATTTTTCTTGTATGCTAAAAATTATTAGGATATTAAGTAAAGATCATGTTTCATTAAGATATTTTGTAAATGTCCTACTGTAAATATATAAAAACTTAATTTTTGATTAGTAATATGCATTGCTAAGAACTTAAGTTGGACAACTTTAAAGGTGATTTTCTCTATATTTATTATTTTTTATATTATTATTATTATTAATGGGTTTTTTTGCACTCAAATTCCAGCCAAATATTGTCCTACCCTAACAAACCATACATCAGTGAAAAGCTTATTGACCCTTATGACTGGTTTTGTGGTCCATATTTGAAGAAGTCTTTTCTGCTCATCAAGGCTGCATTTATTTGGTTTTCTATTTTAATATACTTTAAAATAGAATTTATTCCTGTGATGATGCAATGCTGAATTTTCAGCATCATTACTGCAGTCTTCAGTGTAAAAAAAATCCTTCAGAAATCATTTTAATATGCTGATTTATTAGCAATGTTTGAAACAATTGTGCTGCTTAATATTTTTTTTGGAACCTGGAAAATTCTTTGATGAATAAAACATTTAAACGAACAGCGTTTATTTAAAAAAGAAATCTTGTGTAGCAATATACGCTACCGTTCAAAGTTTGGGGTCAGCAAAATTTTTCTTTCTTTGAAAGAAATCAATACTTTTATTCTGCAAGGATGTGTTAAACTGATAAAAAGTGATACTGTGAAACTTATAGTGTTAGAAAAGATTTCTATTTGGAATAAGTCAAAAAAAATTTTTAACATTTAACATGATTAATAAGATTATTTAATATCTTAATATGACATAATATAATATAGTTTTTGAATCTACATATGCCCCACAAATACATTATACAAGTTAACAACAAAAATTGGTCAGAAAATGAAAAACAAAACACCTATGAGCAAAGAGCGCAGATTTCAAATTGCACAACTTTTGAGCTAGTGCTATTGAGATGAATTGAAAATAATAATTCACAGCTTTCTCCAAGTATTTCATAGACCGGTATCTATTATATCATTTAAAAAAAAAATCGTAAATGGATCAGAATGACCATAATTTTTTAATTATACACTTTTAAACGGACGGTCCACTCAAATATGAAAATTTGTCATCATTAAGACACTATCATGTCATTCCAAACATTCATATATTTTCAATCATTTGAGACATACAAGCTTAGACCGGCATGTTGGTTAGTAAATGCTGACAGAATTTTCATTTTTTGGTGGACTATCCCTTTAAAAGTGTGTAGTTGATATGACCCACATGGCCTGACAAGTTCATTGGAACCTCTGCTGAATCTGAACCCTAAACTCTCACCCACTAAATCTACCCTATTTCTAAGCCTTCCGAACTTTCCACCCAAACCAACCCGCCATTCTAATCACCCACAAGCAGAGATACCACTCCCCCTGCTGGGGGAAATATTGACTGCAGAATAGAGAAGCAGAGATGGGGGAGAGATGAAAAACTAAAGGTTGCCAAGTCCTGTTTCAATATTCCTTCAGCACACTGCCCCAGCTGTTTCATAATTAACACTGGTGTAGGGAGATGCTCTTCATCTGCTTGATTAGATAATTAAATAATTAATTAACCAGGGGCTTACACAACCTCTTCAGATCTGTCTTTCTCTGTAGAGAGAAAGAAGCGGGCGGGAGAGAGAATGAGAGGAAGGACAGATGAGCGTGCACCGAGTTCGCCTCCTATCTGGAGAGCCTCTCAACGGACAGCAAATCATGTCGTTCTCCTGTACCACATCCCTACTTTTACACACCTTAACTCGTCTAAATGAGCACGTATTTATATGTGACCCTGGACCACAAAACCAGTCTTAAGTAGCACGGGTTGTTTGTAGCAACAAAAAAAATACATTGTATGGGTCAAAATGATCAATTATGCCACAAATCATTAGGATAATAAGTAAAGATATCATAATATCCATTAAGACATTATGTAAATTTCCTACCGTAAATATATCAAAACTTAATTTTTGATTAGTAATATGCATTACTAAGAACTTCATTTGGACAACTTTAAAGTCGATTTTCTTAATATTTAGACTTTTGCACCATGAGATTCCAGATTTTTAAATAGCTGTATATCGGCCAAATACTGACCTATCCTAACAAACCATACATCAGTGGAAAGCTTATTTATTCATGTATGTATAAATCTCAATTTCAAGAAATGTACCCTTATGACATATGTTTTGTGGTCCTAGGTCACATATATATTTTAAATATATATATGTCTTTTTACATAAAGCAAGTTCATCCCCCTTTTTTTTCATTTTGGAACATATAAAATATTTGTCTTTGGTTTTTCCAATTGAAAATATACCCAGTTTTTCGGATGTCAAAATCACACATTTTAACAACTTTGCAGTCGTGTACCTACAGTAAGTGTAAGTTGAGCTTTCAAAAAAAGCGTGCAAGGAAGCCTGGTTTATATTGTATAGTAATAATAAAAATTATTATTTAAAAGATAAATTAACAAATTATTATTTATTTATTTTATTATTTATTTTAAATATAACTATTTATTATTTTACGGTTATGTTTAGGTAAATTTTTTTAAATCTCAACTAATAAGTCCCCCTCCATAAAGTTGGATAGATGATTACAGAATTTTCCAAATTTTCAGAAAATGCAACTGACCAAATTTAGACGTGAGAATGTGATTTTTCATATTTTCAAAGACACCTAAAATGTTTTTGATTGCTTTCTTAAGAACAGAACTGTTTTGTTTTTACTCACAATGATCTGGATCTTCAGCTGACATTTACGGTTTCAGCGGAGGACGTGACCACCGTTTGTTTGCTAAAAAATAAAAACCAAGGCATGACCAATGTTTGAACTGCCAGCTGTTTCTCATAACAGACTGTCAATGTGAGAAGACACATGGTATATTACATACCTCATTGTTTAATTAGGTACGAAAGGGTGGAAATCAGTTTTGAAAGAGGAAAAAGTAATAAAGTCGACGTTTCTGGCTGGTTGTCGGTCTGGAAGCTGAAAACCAGTAAAAATGTAATAATAATAAAGGAGCCCAAATGCGGATGTAATGGCCTGTATTTATGCGTTTCATTTTATCTTCAAAGACGGGCCGAAATTAAACAAACGTGCAAGTATAAAGGGCCATTTTAAAAATAGCCCCTTTTTTCTAAGAGAGCGATCTCATCTCGGTCCCACAGAGAATATTGCTACCGTCAGCACTCGCGCACATTAAGGGACGAATCGGAACAGAAGCGGTGCGCGCGAGGGGCGAGCGGTGACAAAAAGACATTTTAATCACCGTTATTTCCGCCTGCGCCCAGGCGAACGAGGGCCGTGCCAGGGGTTGCATGATTGAACAGCACCCTGCACCTTTAAACAAAGCCCACACAAGTTCCTCACCGGCTTCATTTTAAAGACTCCTTTAGCCATAATCATTTTCATATAATTCACTTTCATACAATTCTTTCTCCTAATCATTATCAGGGCCACTAACGTCTTAATGACTTCATAAATTTAAGCTATAAAAAGTAATGGAGAAAGACAAATGAGATAATTAGGAATAAATCTTAGTGGAAGCCCATTTATCAAAACATCGAGAGCCACTGAATATTCAAAATCATTAGGCCCTGTGTGTAATTAACAAAGCCCCTCAGTTATGAAGGAAACCTGTTTCCAAAGATATTAAGATCCAAAAGACTCCATGTTATTAAATTGACCGATGAATCTACGGTGTATAATATGATGTGGATTATTAGGATCCTTTTTAATTAAAAAGCGCGTTCGTTTTCTCTCTCTCTCTCTCTCTCTCTCTCTCTCTCTCTCTCTCTTTCTCTCTCTCTTTTTATTATTTAAATTTTTTAACACTTTAATGGGAAGTTGAATTCAGGTCTTTAGTCAGTAAGGCAGTAAGGGACTTATCTCTCTATCTTTTTTTTTCTTCTCTCTCTCTCTCTCTTCTTTCACTCTTTCGCTCCTTCTCTCTCCCTCATGAATAGGCTGGAGATGATATAATGGACAGAAGCCTAGCCCTCAGTCCCAATATTTTATTCTCCTCCAGTAGTGTTTCGTAGCACATGGATTGAGAGCGTATTTTAATTTAACACACTTTGAATTCCTATTATCTTAAAAACTATGTGTAATGAAATCATTTGCCCTGATTAGCTAAAGTGAGAATAAGACTCATGTTAAGTGTCTGTGGAATTAAAAACAGATTTTTTTCTTTTCTTCCTAGTGTCTGAGGACAGTCCGAGCTTAACAGCTACAATGTTTTAAAAGCAGTTTCCAGAATTTCAACTACTATTACTGCTACTGTCTTAAAATGAAAATTTCCATTGGTATGATATTGCTACATTTATGTGACAAGAATTTAAAATGACTTTTTTTAGACGTTTAAAACTCTTAATTGATGTAAGAAGCGATGAACAGTCCATCAACTCTTAGTCTATGACTTAGGTGTATATATACACACTAATGCTCAAAAGTTTGGGGTCAGTGAGATTTTTAAGACACATTAAATGTAATTAACAGTAAATACTTGTTACACTGTTTCTAAAAAACATATATATATATATATATTGCTTTTTCAGCATATTTGAATGACACTGAAGACTGCCGTAATGGCTGTGATGATTCAGATTTGTCATCACATTAATAAATTACATTTTAAAATAGATTAAATTATAAAACAGTTATTTTAAATTGTCTTATATTTTACAGTATTACTGTTTTTACTTTATTTTCAGTCAAATAAACGCAGTCTTGTGTAGGGCATGAAAAACCATGTCAAATGGGTAACACTTTAGAATAGGTAACACTTATTAACTATTAACTACGACTTTTCCCTCAACAAATTCCTAATTTGCTGCTTATTAATAGTTAGTAAGGTAGTTGTTAAGTTTAGGTCTTGGGTAGAATTACGGATGTAGAATAAGGTCATGTAGAATAAAACATTAACATGTGCTTAATTAGTACTAATAAATGGCTAATATTCTAGTAATATGGTAATATTGGCTTGTAATATTTCAGGGCCTATGAAATAAGTTTTTTTGTTTGTTCTCAAATTCAGTTTTATTTTTACCAAATTCTGTGTTTTCCAATTATGTTCTTGATTCCATTTTAATGGTTCCATTACATTTTTAATAATCAAAAGCATCTCTAATGAACTGATTTTATATAAAAAAAACCTTTATTATTTTATTTTTTTCTCTTTTTTTCAGAAATACTGTGTTGTGTATTTACATTTTTTATGCTCAATAAATTCTGGTAAATAATTTTTCTGGTAAATATTCCCTAAATAACTGTGTTTTAATAAAAATTGTATTAGTAGTAGTAGTAGTACTATAAATATATTAAATGATATATTTCTGTCACAGTTTCTTCAAGTTAAATGAACTTTTATTTTGACAGGTTGCTGTGAAGACCTGTTTCTGTTTGTATATGATATGACGACAGTTTTTTCTCAAAATAAACGGTAAAATGCTCAGTTCTAGAGATTATGTTCATGCGTTCTTAATCTTTTATATTGAGATGGCAGAGGCTGAAAACACACACGTCGGCTCTATTCATTCACACAGAGACACGCAGAACATGCAAGATTCATATTAAAATCGTCTTTTGCTGCTTGATATACACAGATACTAGTCCATATCACATTTTGATTTAGGTGTACTGACCTACTTGTGATTTTTTCATCCTAAATTTGGCAAATTCTGTGATATTCTGCGTTATACTATTACGTGGATTTCTGCATGGCGGAAGTATTATGGAGCATAACAGAATTTTTTCAAAAACATTAAAATATCTTACCAACTCCAAACCTTTTTAATGCTACTGAACCTATATCATGATTTATTATATATAAATATTAATACAATTCTTTATTATGGTATTAAAGACCTTTAGGGAATGCAAATGGCCATCTGCTGTCAAAAAAATGTGACCAGAGCTTTAAAACGCAGTCAGCAGAATTATTATTCAACATCTACATACTTTTGGAAATTTCTGTGCTGTTTGCTTACATGTGGTCAGTGGTCAAGGCAGACGTGACTCGTCCATCTGGCTCTATTTACCTCAGTCAGGTGTGAAATATTATTTCTTCTCATGCCATTATCTCCCCTATCAGCCCCCTCGACACATAGATTATACATGCTTATCGGCAGAATACACAACAGTTCGTCATTAGAACATTAATTGAAAAAGTGTAATTAATCTGCCCTGGTCCAGCTCCTGGACCCCTGCCAGCATCGTCTGGCTAAGACTGGGTACGGCCACACAAACAGAAGAAACTATTGTGACTCAACACTGCCCCCTGTTGTCCATAAGGAGCTGCATCTTCCAAGAGGAAGAGGCTCATTTGTTCATCGATGGCAGCGTAAGACGCCTGCGGCGCGTGAGCAGGCCTCTGTTGGGCAGACTGACACCCCAACGGGCTGCAATTACCCCACAGCAAAACCTATTGTCTGCGTGTCACCCCCTGATGAGCGCGCACTGTAAGCAATCGTCTCTTTTCTCTCGCAGCATTTGTACAAATAGCTTCCAGAGGCACTGAAAGACAGAGCAATTTGGTATTTTCTGTCATTTGACAGGTGAATAGAGAATGCTGGCGGATACACTAACAGAATCATTTTGCGTCCGTTTAAAAGGACAACGGGAAAAAGAGAGAATGAAAAAGTATCGGTGGAGAAATTAGTGTTGCTAAAACAGCGGTTCAGAAGACTTCAGTCACATGGAAGGAAGCTGTGATTAGTCCAATCTGTCATTAGTGCCTCACTGACGGACCCATTAGCCTGGACTCAGAGGAGTAAAACGCTGCTCGGTGAGATCTTTACATCAAATACGTCGCCCTTCATCACCGATTCCGGGTTAGCGTGTATAGCCCCAGTGCAATGCATTAAGAAAAAGTCCAAAAAATGTTAATTTCATAATTTATTCACTCTCATGTTGTTCTGAACCTGTGTGACGTACTTTCTTCTGTGGAACAAATAAGGAGATATTTTGAAGAATGTGCTGGTCACTCTTTTCGGTGCAATTACTGTGAATGGAGACTGGGGTTTACAAGTTTCCATAAGGACGCAAAAGTATCATAAATGTTGTCCAAAAGACTGAAACAAAGTCATTCACATCACGTTTTCACAAATTTGAGAAGAAGTTATTCAAACTGCTTTGTGAACTGAATCAAATAATTATTCGACTGCACATCATTCTGGGGAAAAAAAATAACATGAAAAAGAGTAAATGATGGCACATTTATTTTAGGGTGAACTAAACCTTTAAACATAGTAAAAAAAGAGAGAAAAAGCCTCAGGTCAGCAAATATAGTGAGAAAATTTTAAATAAAGAAGTGGAATCGAAAAAATGAATCTAAAAATTGCCTCACGGAAGTTTAAAATTGGAAAAAAATAAACATACACAAAAAATTAAGACCTAATATCAGTCCAAAAAAAAAATAAAAACACCCTTACATAACTTTTTTTTAAAAAGTGCACCAATATAATGAAACAATGAAAATAAGTGGATTTCTTCATTTTTATGTCATAATTTTTCTTTGCTTTGCATATTTCAAAATCTTAATCTTTAAACCTAAAAAATAAACAATTACAAAAATTACTTTATTTTATGTCATAACTTTCCTTTTCATATCTTTCAAAATGCTAAAACATTCATATAAACCTAAAAATAAACACTTTAATAAATATTTCTTCAATTTTATGTCATGACATTTCTTTCAAAATCCTACAACTGTAATTAAACCTGACACTAAAAATATGAAATCCCAAAACTTTTCTTTGTTTTGCAACTTTTATAACAATAAGACTTTATTTTGTCATTAACTTTCTTTTGGATCTTTCAAAATCTTAACTTTAAACCTGAAAATAAATAAAATATAAAATAAATCATTTTTCTTTGTTTTGCATATTTCAAAATCTTATCTTTAAACCTGAAAAATAAACGATAAGAAAATACTTCTTCATTTTATGTCACAACTTTCCATTGTTTGTATCTTTCAAAATCTGTAATTAAACTGTAATATAAATTGTAATTAAATCTGACAATAAATATTCTATCTCAAACGTTTCTTTGTTTTGGACCTTGTATAATAATAAAACATTATTTTCCGGTTTAAATTAAAATAAAGGTAAAAATTCCCACTATTCTTCTAATTCTCTACAATGTAAGAAGTTGTGAAAAATAATGAACATTATAAAATTGAAAAATACACAAAACATTTAAAACAAGACCATTTGAAAAATGTCACCAATAGAGAAAATAGAGAATAGAGAATAGAGAAAAAAAATAAAATAAAATAATAATATATATATTGGGGCGGGGATAAATATAAAAACCCACATCGGTTTATAAAAATGCCACCAAGTGAGAAAAATAAAAATCTAAAAGTGAGGAAAAAACCTGCCCTTACATCAGTTTTAAAAATGTCCCTAACACTAAAACGAATGGACACCCTGTGTTTATGGGCCTTGAACTGGGTTGCTGTCCATTCAGTGTTACCCTCCTCCTGTCTCCCTGGAGAACCCTTCCTAACAGATGCATATAGATGAGGCTGTAATTGGCTGACCCCGGGCATCTTTCCCCAGGCTTAATTAGACTGCCAGTCTGTCCCCAGATTGTCCCTATTCTCACCCGTCCCCAGTTTCAGAATTCGGAAAAGAGAAGCAAGGATGTGTGGGATTTGACGCCCATGAGGACACATTCGGAATTCAAGAGCTGTTTTAAGATCTCTTTTGCAGCTTTAGCACATGACGACATGTATTATCATTAAACAGAGCAAGAGCAAGTTCATCTAGTTCAATACTTAAACTCACATCCGCCGTGAATGACGGTTCCCGTAGTTGAGTGGCAGTTTGAACAGGTGCGGTGATGAGGTGATGTCATGGCCAGTCTTTATGGATGCTTGCTAATGAGGTGTCAAAAGTAATCTGACACTTGGCACAGTCCAGCGGTAAATGTACGCTCTCATGAACTTAATGCAATCTACCTGAAATGAACAAACTGAATGATTCATTAAAACTCACATAAAAGATTCAAACTTTTTACTACTATCATTCCTTGTAATAAATTCACTTTTTTTTTTACAAAGTAAGATTTAGGCCTCATTGTACAATTCATCAAAACTTAAACAGAATAGAATAAATAGAATCTTAATATTTCGCATTTTTATGTCATAACATTTCTTTGTTTTGTATTTATTAAAATCCTAGAAAGATATGTTAAACATAAAAACAATTAAAATAAATATTTTTTTAATTTTGTCATAACCTTGTTTTGGATCTTTCAAACAAAGTTTAAACCTGAAATAAAAAATATAAATAAACAGTTCTCCATTTTATGTTATTTTTTTCTTTGTTTTGCATATTTTAAAACCTTAACTTTAAACCTTAAAAAAAAAATTAAAATATTACAAAAATTTCACAACTTTCCATTGTTTTGTATTTTTCAAAATCCTAAAACATGAATATAAACCTGAAAATAAACACTTAAAATAAAAATTTCTTCAAGTTTGTCATAACATTTCTTTGTTTTGTAAATCCTAGATGTTTCAAGCATGAAAATAATTAAAATAAATATTATTTTCTTTTTATTATAACTTTGTTTTGGATCTTTCAAAATCGTAATTTTAAACTTGAAAATAAACTCTTAAAATAAATATTTGTTAATTTTACATAATAATTTTTCTTTTCTTTTTTTGTTGCATATTTCAAAATCTTAACTGTAAACCTAAATATATATATATATATATA
>JAHKKF010536357.1:0-21190 GCA_019740295.1 Labeo calbasu
TCCCTTGTTCCTAGTTCCTAGTTCCTAGTGCCTAGTTCCCTTGTTTCTAGTTCCCTGTGTTTAGTTCCCTCGCCTGGCCATCTCGTCTTGACGGTCTCTCGCCTGCCTTTCTGGACTCTCGCTCGTTGTAAGGATTACTCTTCTGGCTCTCGTTATGGATTGTGTTCGCCGTTGATCGACCCACGCCAGCCTCACGGACTTCTCTCGTGCATCCCTCCGCTATACCTGTTTGTAATTGTTCTGACCCTGCCTGTCTGACCATGTACTTGTCTCGCCCTGTAAATAAAAGCTTGCGAATGGATCCGCTCGCCTCTCGTCTCACTCACACCGTTACACTATGTTTCTCTATTTAAACAGCAGCAGTTGAGTAACGTTAGCCTAAGTGCATTTATTCAGCGATCACAGATGCAAACAATACTGTCGAGATCTAATGACAGAACACAGACTGGTTGAGTGACACTTTCATTTTGATTGCTAAACTCCAGCTTAATTGTTTGTTGGTTGCCAGATTGCTTAAAATAAGCAAAACACCAGACAGAAAGTGTATCCTTGTAACAGTGAAGCTCTGATTCGGGGATTTGAACTCTGATATCTGCCAACCTCACTTGCGTAGTAGAGGCGTTCGGCTTGTTCTTTTGGAAAAGTATGCTTGAATTTGAAATATTCAATATTCACAATATTTTCAAATTTTACATTGTGTCAGAATTATTGCGTTATTATCGCTAATATTCAATATATATCGCCCAGCCCTACTAGGCACCATGATGATAAAATAAGTAACTGAATAACTGAATTACCACAGTTTGTCAGGTTTGTGGCATCAAAGGAAACAAAAATAATGACTTTATTCAACACTTTCTTCTTTTTCTTGCAAACAAGGCACAGTGCATCCAGGTTCTACATCTGGGAACTAAAAACTAACGTCCTGGGAACACCTAGCTAACCAAAAACAAACCATAAAAAAAAAAATAATGTTCTGGGAACCAAAAATTAACATTCTGGGAAACAAAACTTGTTAGCTGGGTTGTAGCTCCATTCCTACACATAATAAAACATACCTCCTCAGCGAGTTGCTTGAGTTTGTCCAGCCAGCCTTCAATGACGCTCAAGCACTTATTAACATCTGTGGCTTCTTCAAACAAGTGTTTTGCTCCCTTCATGATGTTCTCAAGAGCACCGTCCCGCAACGACTTCATCTGAATATCCAGGGTTGTGAGATTGGGCTTCCCCTCCAGATCAGGAATTCTGAAACTGAAAACACAGGAGTTTGTATTAGTTAAAACATGACAAAAATTTAAACACCTTGTATTACATGTAATGACATCTCGATCTAAAAGGATCTAAAGTGGATATTACCTGCTGATATCTTCCATTAACTGACTGATAAGCTTTAGCCAGATTTCTACAAGTCTTTCATCAGTAGCTTTGGACTGTACTGCACACTTTAATGCACTGAGGTTTGTTTGCTGCAAAAGGAGGAATCGTATTAAAGATTGGAAGCACAAAGAATGAATTATATTCACATCTGTCCACTGAAATCAACTCTTGATTACTAATGTAAAATTTGGTTTGTTAAAGGGGATATCGGATACAAAATTCACTTTTACATGGTGTCTGCATATAAATGTGTCTTAGCAGTATGTGGGCACAACCTACAATGATAAAAATCCATTCACTCCTCTTTTTTTTTTTAATTTGCAAAAAACCTAAACGGTCACAATTATCAAGCCGTTTTGATTTTCTGAGCAGCATGATGTCATACTGTTCAGGCCCCGCCCACAACTGCTGACGGACTGTCCCGTATTAGCATATTTCCGCAGTGGATTAGTTTTTGTTTTTGAAGGTAACGTACCACCAAATCCACAAAAAATTGAAAAGAGGGGTGAGGTGAGCAGTAGCTCATTATCATTTAAAGAGACATGGGTCGCTGTGAACAGAGCCGTTTTTGACAAGGTAAAAAGTGTTGTTTTACATGACCAGTGAGGAATTTTAACCAAAGTACTTCGCAGACATTTAACCCTCAAAGACCGAGACAGCCACCCACAGCTAAAAATACCTATTGTTCTTAAATATTTAATACCTTTCGAACCGCTTATCCAATCTGAATGCTTTAAAAAAGTATCGTAAAGCTGAGGTTCTCCGCTTTTTTTGTTACATGACATCATCACATTTTGATCGCATTGATTTGTCAGAAGAAACCAATGCATTTTGTTTGTCTGAGCCAAACAGGAACGATTGTTGACGCTTAGTCCCACTCCGTGCCCAGATTGGTTCAAACTGTCATCTATTCAACCAATAAACATAGGTTTCGGACTTATGAACCACCAATTAGCATGTTTCTTTGGAAACTTGAGCAAATTCAAAGTAAAAGTAAAGTGTGCCGCACATGCATGAAACAAACACTAAATCACTGTTTCCCAACCCTGTTCCTGGAGGCACACCAACAGTGCACATTTTGGATGTCTCCCTTATCTGACCAATATATTTCTGTTCCTCCAGTCTCTACTAACGAGATGATGAGCTGATTCAGGTGTGTTTGATCAGGAAAAGTTGGAAAATGTGTAGTGTTGGTGTGCCTCCAGGAACAGGGTTGGGAAACACTGCACTAAATAACACATTTGCAAGACAGCACTCTCTGAAAAAGCACAGTAAAATTGATTCTAACAGACTTATGTTATATTATGTGAATTATTCTTATATACTTTATAAAGATCATTTGCACTATTTTTTTTGTTGCACCTGTATATTTTTCTCTCATTTTGTGTGTAGTTTGTCATTCATTTGTACTGTTTGTGTATTTGTTGCACAAGACCATTTGTGCCATTGTTTTCACTACTTGCTGCACTGTTTGTGTTTGTTGTTCATACTCTGATTGAAAATATATTTCTACGAAAAAAAAAACACTTTTTCTTTTTTTTACTGTGATTTATGTAACATTGTTTCCATATACTTTACTTCCTAAACATTTTTGAACATCTATATTGTCAGTAAACTAAATAGACCTGTTTTTCACAGAAAAGTACCTATAACAATATTGTAATAAATGGCTATAACTTGCTTGAGGAATGTTATATGTAGACAGAATTTTATCTGAAAGTGTACAGCACCCAAATACAACTCTAAACTTCAGGAATTTCTGTTCCGAGTACACAGTAAAAAACCTCCAATTGTTGCTTGCGCTTTTTTACAATTTTGGAAATTCATTCATTTCTAGAGAACACAAAAGGAAAACTGGGACTTTAAATTGGCTAGACTGAAACTTCAAGTTCTCCTGTTTATAATAACAGCACTTGATGCTGACTGCTAGAATAGGCCTGAAAAAACAAAGAAAAGTGCAGGCATGTCAGGTGCCCCAAAAATGTTCTAGGTCTTTGAGAGTTAATAAAGACCCTAAAGAATTAAACCAGCTTGTGGAAAATGGACATCCGATGTCCCCTTTAAGAAAAACAAGTTGAGAACCACTGGTATAAAAAATGTGTGATGTGAACAGGGAAACTTTAAAATGTCATACAAAACATTCACTTACCAAACGGTTAGATATATACAGAAGGATGTTCAGCGAGTCTAACCGGTGACTGATATCCTCCCAAAATGATGTCAGAGAAATCACAGGCTTAGTGTTGGCCCAAGGCAGGTAGTAGTAATTATTACCTGGAAGGACCAAACAAAAAGCCTTACTCACAGATCCCATTTTCATTTACTCAACATCTTTATTAGACACCATATACTTGTTATGCATCACCATCAAAAACAGCACAGCTGTATTGTGTGGTTGACGCCAGGGGTTTGCATGTTAGATCCATCTTGTTGCCATAGTTGCCAATGCTAACTTCAAACTGAATGGGCTCCCCTGGTTCTTGGATCATGGTCGCACTATGAAACACTGCACACAGACAATACTTCCTTCTTCGCTGGTATTTCTATTCAAAGAAAGGAGCACAAAGCATAAACAAAGACTTCAAGTGGAAATACTACTTCGGTGACACGACAAAGAGCCTCACCTGAACAACTAAGATATCGTCGCTTGATATTTCTTCCACAGACTTGTCAGCTTTTCCATCGAGTTTAGTAGAGAGTTCAACAAGAATTCTCCCTCGGTAAGCCACCCCTTCACCCTGCAAATATATACCAATTTCTCAGCCTACATTTTTGCTGCAAATAAATTCTTAATATTTGGAATGGAAATGTCAAATTCATCATCAGCACTTGCCTTTCCTAAATTAAGGTCTTCATATGGGTCAGATAAGCTTGAGAACTCTCTCAGGCTGCCATACAGATTTATATAGCAAGGCCCAAAAGTAGGCAGGAAGCCCATCTCAGAATTCCCAGTCTCTCCTGTGAAAAAACACAGTCAATAAAAATATTTCCAGTGACATGATAATAGTTATAGATAGATGTTAGAATGAGGCTGTTAGAGCATTCCAAATGCAGAGTTCCTTTAGTTAGTATTTTAAATGTGCAGAAAGTTCAAACTATTATTAAATTTCATCACTACATAGATAAACTATGTTATTGATGGATGCTAGCACAATACATTTGTACACAATGAAATATTCTCACAATAACAAGATACATTCTACCCAGGGTTCGTACAGGTACTGTAAAATGAAATTCCAGGACTTTCAAAGACCTTTCTTTGTTTTGTTCTTATAACTGTACTGCCTTAATGGTATGATGTTTTCTGCTGTTTAATAATAAAAATTTTTAAAAAAATCAGAAAAAAAGATTTATAAAACCACTTCGAAATTCTGATCTGAAATCATTAACGATACGTGCTCTGAAGTCCTGAACTAAATCAAATGATTTGTGAACCTGCACCGAAGTCTCGATCTGAATCAAAAGATTTGCAAACCTGCGCCACAGTCTCGCTCTGAATCAAATGATTTGCAAACCTGCGCCACAGTCTCGCTCTGAATCAAATGATTCCCAAAGTTCCGACGTGAAGCAAAAGATTTGCGAACCTGCTCTGAAGTTCCAATCTAAATCAAATGATTTGTGATAAACGCTCTTAAGTCCCGATCTGAATCAAATGATTCACAATATGCAAAGTTCCAATCTAAATCAAATGATTCGCCAACCCACTCCGAAGTCCCGATCTAAATCAATGATTCGTGACACGCGATCTGAAGTCCTGATTTGAATCAAATGATTCACGATATGCAATCCAATTGGAGCGCTTTGAAATGGTGAATCACTTTGATTCAGACAAACTGATTCAGAGTTTCGAAAAACTCAAGTTTCACCCATCACTACATGCTTTTTAATGTCATTACAAGCAATGTCTAAATTAAAAAAAAAAAAAAAGTTTTATTAACTGAAAAAAACCTAAGTATTTTGTTTTCTGAATTTTGCGTATATTAAAAAGACATATAAAAAATTAAACACTTATTTCATAAGTACGCAGTCTTTCAATAATTCAAGCGCCTCCTCAGGAATATTGCTATTTTCAAGGGTTTTCCAGACCTTAAATTTACTTTAGGTACTTTAAGCACCTTGTACGAACCCTGTCTACCAACCAAAAAAAAAGATAGAAAAAAAAAAACCCAAACAAAAACCCCCCACATTTTTTATGTTTTTAAAATAAGTTTCTTATGCTCACCAAGACTACATTTAATTCGTTATGTATA
Source organism: Labeo calbasu (assembly GCA_019740295.1). Taxonomy (NCBI): domain Eukaryota; kingdom Metazoa; phylum Chordata; class Actinopteri; order Cypriniformes; family Cyprinidae; genus Labeo; species Labeo calbasu. Next base: position 5,628 of record JAHKKF010536357.1, read on the forward strand.
AAAAAAAAACCAACAAAAAAAAAAACAAAAGAATAACAAAGTGAAATATTTTTACAATTTAAAACAACTGGTTTCTATTTTAATATATTTTACATTTAATTTATTTCCTTGACTGCAACAATACATTTTTAACATCATTACTCCAGTCTTCAGCATCACATGATACTTCAGAAAACAATCTAATATGCCGATTTGGTGCTGAAGAAGAATTTCTTATTATGAATGTTGAAAAAGCATAAGAAACTTCTAAAAACATAAAAAATGGTAATTATTTCAAACATATGACCAGTAACGTTAGCAAGATCCTTACTTATCCCATTGCCAGTTTTTCAGGTGATTAAGGTTATTGTGAATTGCATTATTTCATTTCTTGGTGTACAACATGATGCATAACATGCCAAAAATAGCATAAGTGCTCTGTGCTTATGCTAGTTTCGAAAAGTGTGCGCAGGCATTTATAAGAAGTGCAAAGTAACTGCAAACACTTGGGTACCACATCCTTTCAGACCAATATGGAAAAAGATTAAAACTTAAAATTGCATGTTTTAAATTGTGTTAAGGTTGCATGTTAATTGTTGTTTTTTTATTCTATATTGTGTTTGGACACAAGGGATTGCAGATCTGGAATCAGTGCAGATATTCAACCTTTATCTGCTGAAAACTCACCTCCTAGATGATCCTCTATTACAAAGAAAACAAATAAAAATGCTTTGAGTTTCATGGTACAATCTCAAAAGATCAGGACATGACCCCTGCATTTAAAAAAAATAAAATTTTGACACGAAAATTATGTGTATGCTGTATTTTATACCTTCAACTTCACCACCAGAGGATGCTATTTTGGTCAAATCCAGATACGTGGTGCCTATGGCATCATTCCTACTGAGGCGATCCCTGAGAAAGAGGGGGAGTCAGTTTAAATGTTCCAGTGTGTCACAAAATCAGTCCAGCTAGGGGCCGTCTCAGTTTTTCCACTGTTCCCTGAGCAGCTGTAGTCTGGTTAATGGGGAGGAATGCATTGTGGGAGAGGGTGGAACAGCACTGCTATGACTCATACTGCCTGCCTGTGTCCTCCCAGCACAAAACACTGACCAAACTTTAACTCCCAGCTCACATTCCATGACTAATAACACAGGGAATTCTCTCAACACGGATTTCAAAAGTTCATATCCTCTGTGGCCACCCAACCCTTACCACTACGCTTAGATGCTCACCAGTCAAATACAGTCAGCTTGATTCTTTCACACATGGACGGGAACTGTAAAACAAGTGACAGCAATGGGAAACTAAAAGGACGAACACATTTATAAAGTGCATAAATCTTTCCCAATTCAGCAAATTACCTTGACTTGTAGATTGAGCTGTTGGTTCCACTCTGGGTTTGCGTTTTTCTCAATGATTTGTGTACAGAGCTGAAAGACATGCAATTGTAGTTAAAACAAAAAGCAGAAGCAATAAGTGTGTATGTGTTCGGGTGGGCTGTACCTTTTTGCCAGCAAACCAGGCCTCAACAAACGGATCCACAAGATTTTTCTTGTTTTCTTGACCCCCAAATGCCTCTTTTAAAGATTGGGTGATGGAATCATCCACTAAAAAACAAACGCTTCAATGTTACAACTTTTGTCACTTAAAGGACTCATACAGTTGAAGTAAAAAGTTTATTCTTTATCAGAATCTGCAAAATGTTAATTATTTTACCAAAATAAGAGGGATCATACAAAATGCATGTTATTTTTTATTTAGTACTGACCTGAATAAGACATTTCACATAAAAGACATTTACATATTGTCCACAAGAGAAAATAATAGTTGAATTTATAAAAAAAATACCTGGTTCAAAAGTTTATATCCTCTTGATTCTTAATACTGTGATCTTACCTGAATGATCCACAGCTGTGTTTTTTATTTAGGTGACAGTTGTTCATGAGTCCCTTGTTTGTCCTGAACAGTTAAACTGCTCACTGTTATTTAGTTTTTCAGCATTTTTGTGTATTTGGACCCTTTCCCAACAATGATTATATGATTCTGAGATCCATCTTTTCACAATGAGGACAACTGAAGGACTCATATGCAACTATTACGGAAGGTTCAAATGCTCACTGAGGAAAAACAATGCATTAAGAGCCAGGGGTGAAAACTTTTGGAAGCTGAAGATCAGGGTAAATTTAACTTATTTTGTCTTCTGGGAAACATGCATCTTCTGTAGCTTCTGAAGGGCAGCGCTAAATGGAAGAAAATGATATTTATGCAAAATAAGAAAAATTTACACATCCTCATTTTGTTCAAAAGTTTACACCCCTGGTTCTTAATTCATCGTTTTTTCATTCTGGAGAATCAGCGAGCGTTTGAACCTTCTGTAATAGTAGGATATGAGTCCCTCAGTTGTCCTCGGTGTGAAAAGATGGATCTCAAAATCATACAGTCATTGTTGGAAAGGGTTCAAAAAGATTCTGTGGGACCTGGAGAATTTTTCTGAAAAACAGTGGGCAGTTTAACTGTTTAGGAAAAACAAGGGACTCATGAACAACTATCACTAAACAAAAAAACAAAACAGCTGTGGATCATTCAGGTAATAACAAAGTATTAAGAATCAGGTGTATGTAAACATCTGAACTATTATTTTCTCTTATGGACTATATGTAAACACCTTTTATGTGAAATACCTTATTCAGATCAGTACTAAATAAATAACATGTATTTTGTATGACCCCTCTTATTTTGTTAAAATAATTAACATTCTGAAAAATGTATGTAAACTTCTGACGTTTGTGTTACCCTAAAGCAACGGTTTGAAGCTAAAAACATCTTTAAATCTTCTATCTGAAACATCTGATATATGTTTCTTACAAACATGCAGGTTTTCATTTCACAAGATAACTGATGGACTGGAGTTGTGTGGATTACTTGTGGATAACTGTGATGTTTATCAGCTCTTTAGACATCCATTTTTACGACACCCATTCACTGCAGAAGATCCACTGGTGATCAAATGATGTAATGCTAAATTTACATCTCTCTAAACTCGCCTACATAATGGATCACCTGAGGGTGAGTAAAGTTTTAGCAAATTTTCATTTTTGGGTGAGCTTTTAACTTTTAATTTATTAATTAAATATTTTCAAGTACATATGGCAGTTGAGCCACATTAAACAGTGTCTTGACTGAGCATTTTTAACCATAAAAAACGGCGTTCTTCTGATCTTTTCATTCATTAGCTTAATTTACATAGACATTTGAGAATCAGGGAAATTTGTGCAAGCGGCCATGTCTCTCAGCAGGGGAGTGTTAACAACCATAGTGACTCAACATTTAATGGTAGGGAACAGTTTCATGTCAGCTAGTGCAATGCCACCTTGAGGGATCAGGAAATGTCCCAACGTACCAGCTCAGCATCCCCTATGTTGCAATTTCCTGGACTTACAATAAAAACCAAATCATACCAACCTAAGAAGATTGTCTATTGTGCTACTTTAGAAAACTAATGAGTAAGGAATAACTGTAATACTCTGGGGGATGTCCTCAGCCCGAAACACTTTAAGTTGAAGCATAACCCATCGGAGAGCGACGCCAGCGGGCAACAGCAGGTTACTCTCCACATCATCTTTATCATCGTCCTGCTCCTTCTTTTCCACCTGTCAAATACACATTAAACAATGAGACCAGTTAATACAGTTTGTATAGCATGAGCTTATAACTTTTTTTTTTTTAAAGATTTATTTTTGGTGTTTTTATGCCTTTATTTGAGTGGACAGTGTAGATGGACAGGAAGCGAAGTGAGAGAGAGGAGGAGTGGGATCTGGAAAAGTCACGAGCCGGGATTTGAACTCGGGATGCGTGCAATCTAGGAAAACCCAACAAATGGTGAAATTTTACCCTTTTTTTTTTGATACCATATAAAAACTGGGTTCAAGCCCTTTCCAAAACGGAAAGTTTTTATTTTGTCCATAGCTTGAACGTAACCAAAGTTATGGCTATCTTAAGTTGGCTGATAGCGATGATTTTCAGGGATGGAATTTTGAGAAAAACGGCTTTAAAGTGAGACGGCTTTCACTTTTACTTTACGGGTTTAACGGGAGCTGTCTGTCAAGTTAGGAGCGCTAAACTGCATCATTACACAAACACACTAACGTCTGTTTTCCATTGTTTATCATGTGCATAGTCTCCGAACTTTTGATCACCTATTTTATGCTTAGATAGCACAAATAATGCAGCCTACCTTGTAGTAAAAGCAAGCGCAGCGCAACTGTTCGCACAATGTGCTTAAAACAGACCGCCATTGGACTCCTCCACTTAAGTAACTTCATCATCCGATCCTTCATCTCTGTATGTGAAATAGTCCGTTATAACATCATTTAGGGCACTGATATCACCAAGATTGAGCAGATTGAGACAAGTAAGATCGGTTAAGTGAGCAGCTGCAGTACTTTAGATGGCGTTGTTGCGCTCCGCCATCTCACAATATTAAATAAATAACTTTGCGTGCCATACAGTTTACACAGGACCGGCAGAGAATGTGAATTAATCCGCCTTTTCAAAATATGTTACGCAGTTTATTTTGATAGGTTAACTATTTTTGTGGTGTTAAGGGAAAGCACCTCAGCAGCGCGTTCTTAACATAAGAGAAAGACAAATTTCTGCTTGCTGCAAGAATTGGCTATTTTTCTGCACTAAACAAGTGAATTTCGCAGAGATATTTTTTAGAGATGATAGACAAGATGTTATAGAATAATAATTTAATGAAAACCTAATTTTGACAAAAAGAAAAAAAAAAAAAGTGACATTCGACCTGTTTTTTGAATTTCCTGAGAACGTCCCAGCGCGGCATCCGACGGGTTTTCCCAGATCGCATCACATATACTTTTTAACCACAAATGCTCGTATTGCACTAGCTCAACCTCACACATTATGTAATCACACACACACACACACACATGACGTAGGTGGAAGAACCGACCCAGTGTTTACAAAATAAACATGCAAAGAAAGTCAAACGCCTTTACACAAATGGGTAAAACAATCGTTTCGATAGATAAGACCCTTATTCCTCAGCTGAGATTGTGTAGAGCACTTTGAAGCTGCACTGAAACTGCATTGAAGTCCACTATACAGAGAAAAACCCTGGATTTTTTTTTTTTTGAGGAAAACCTTCATTTCTTTTCAACTGATGAAAGAAAGACATGAACTTGAATTACATATAATCTGGAATTATCAGGAAATTTTCATTCTGGAAGTGAACTTCTCCTTTAAACTTCACATTTCATTGGAAAAAACACATTTACAGACAAATACTGTATTTGCTAATCTATAGTGTAAAGATGTTACGTACCGGTGGTTCATCACCTGCTCCCAGCACAAACATGCTGACTTTGAGATAACCCTTCGCTCCTGAGCTCGAGTCATCTGGGTCATTCAGGAGGATCCATTTCTTCATAATACAGTGAGCTATGGTGGAAAAAATTTTTTTTATCATTTCAACTACATATAAAGGTGATGAATATTTTGTGAAATAACCAGAAAATTACCTGCTTCATCATAGATGTAACCAATATCGAGCTACAAAAAGAGAAATGTATTCGTAAGTTCATTTAGAATTACACTGTGGGTCTAATGCACTAAACCCTATACTTTGGATTGTACTGAATTACCTTGAATTCACCCATTAGAGAGTCTGCTCTAAAAGAATTGGAGTTATACACCTGCAGAAAAGAAGAAAAACAATCACTGGTAACTCATGTACGATAATTTAAACATGAAAAAACTGGTAAAGAGCAATAGCTTCTTTCTTACCCTGAAGCTTACAACCTCATCAAACAGTTCAGAGGGCAACATGTTGACATTAAAAAAGAATATCTGTAAAGAGTGATATATATATAACATTCAGTGACATTGATTTCAGGAAATAAAGATATAAATAAAAAATAAAATAAAATTTTCAAATAATCAGGCATAGGGTATAAAAGTATAAAAAAGGGATAGTTCAAGTCGAAATTTCACTTTTTTGTGTATCCACATTCTTTAAGATATCTCAAACAGGTTTGAAGCAACTTGAGGGTGAGTAAATGACAGAATTTCTTTTTTGGGTGAACTAGTTCACCAAAAAGTGAAATTTCATTTCATTATTTCTTTGCAGTGAAGATCAGCAGAGAATATAAAAATCACAAAAATGTAAATTTATTTTTGCACAAAAAGCTATATTATTGCAATATAGCTTATTAATTGTGTGGACCACTTATATGATTTTTTTTTTTTAAGTTTTCACAGTCTCACTACAAACAGTTGTACTACAGAAAAGTGAGGTTGAGTGCATGATAACAGAACATTGCATCTATACAATGATGAACTATTTCTTTCAAGAGTAAATATCCAATAAATTAAAAAAATGAAAAATTAAACTGTCAGTTGTATACCTCATCAAAGTATGGGTTATTTCCTTTCCTGATCCTAGTCCTGTGTGTCTCTCCACACACATGCACTTTGACCACAGGTTTGATGTTATGTCCAGGTAACTGACGCCCCTCAATTACCCGCACACGAACCTTTGACAGAAACAGCATTTTTAAATGATTAATATGCAGTCGGTATTTAAAATGTAAATGACATTGTATTTGATAACTACAGGACAATCCTGTACCTGAAAGTCCTGTGGTTTATTAGGCAAAGTATGACGTTTTCTGGTCCTTAGCCGAAGTTTCTGGCCGGGCTCACCAGGAGATGTGACACCGCCCTGTCCCCCACCATCAGTGGCATCTCCCTCTTCACCCCCAGCTGATCAGTGCACATCCACAACGAAAAAATAATACATAATGCAGAACATCACGGGTTAGTCAGACATATCCAATATGGCAAAAATGCAATTAAAGCCAAAATCTTTTTGCAAAATAATCTTTACATGTTCTTAAAATTGACCTCTAACCATAAAGTACTTATATTTTAACATGCAATTTATTCCTGTGATTTCAAAGCTGAATTTTTAGCATCATTACTCCAGTCATTCTAACATTTTGATTTGCTGCTCAAAAAAACTATTATTATTATTATGATGATGATGATGATGTTGAAAACAGCTGAGTAGAATTTTTTTCAGTTTTTTTTTGATGAATAGAAAGTTCAGAAGAACAGCATTTATCTGAAACTGAAATATTTTGTAACATTATAAATGTCTTCATCATCATTTTTAATCAATTTAAAGCATCCTTGCTAAATAAAAGTATTCATTTCTATAAAAAAAATAAATAAATAAAAAATACTGACTTTAAAATGGTATAGTGTATAATGTTACAAAAGCTTTTTATTTCAGATAAATGCTGATCTTTGGATCTTTCCATTCAAAGAATCCTGAAAATTATGTACTTAACTGTTTTAAATATTTATAATAATAATACAAATGTTTCTTGAACAGCAAATCAGCATATTATAATGATTTCTGAAAGATCATGTGACTGGATTAATGATGCTGAAAATTTAGCTTTGATCACAGGAATAAATTACATTTTAAAATATATTCAAATAGAAAGCAGTTATGTTAAATAGTAAAAATATTTCACAATGTTACAGCTTTCGCTGTATTATGGATCAAATAAATGCAGGCTTGGAGAGCAAAAGAGAGTTCTTTAAAAAATTAATTAAAATCTTAAAAACTTTTGATTGGTAGTGTGGTAGCTTTTACCTGGTAGGGTAAAAAATGTATTCCCTTGTACTTAATTTCACACTTAATTTTATGATTGGCAGAAGCACACCATCAAGTATGTCATCTGTACAACACTCCACTGCAAGATCAAACAGAAAAACGCTAAACCACACTCAGCTAACCTGTGTTTCCACCCATGCTGCCATCTTGTTGATCCTGTGGGTTTGTCACAGCACTGGCAGGTGGCTCGTAGCCAATCGTCATGGTGATGGTCGCCTACAAAAGGATGCAGCTAATTATCCCATAATGATGTCAAACAGACTACATAAATACCGAAAGTGCCTTGAATATGGAAATATTGACAGAGATGCTATCAATACAAAGCTCATTACCAAACTACATCATAAAAAAACCCCACTTACTCCTATGTTCTTGCCATTTTCATCCACTAAAGCCAAGTTTTTCACTGGGAGAGACTTAACCTGGCTGCTGGCAAGATCTTTTAAAGAGACATTTGCAGAGCCAATTAACCTAAAAACAATAAAAAAGAAAAAAAAAAGTCAAATCAAGAAACAAAGGCCTGTGAAAAATTAACTGAGACACCATGTTTCTATATCACATCATACAGTGCTGCTTGAAAGTCTGTGAACCCTTTAAAATTTTCTATATTTCTGCATAAATGTGACCAAAAAGTTCATCAGATTTTCACCCAAGTTTTGAAAATGGATAAAGAGAACCCAACTAAACAAATGGGATGAAAATATATACTTTGTCATTTATTTATTATGAAAAATGATCCAGCATTAAATATTTGTGAGTTGCAAAAGTATGTGAATCTTTAGAATTAGCAGTTAATTTGAAGGTGAAATTAGAGTCGATCTGTTCAGAAGCGTTTTCAGTCAATACGATGACAATTAGGTGTCAGTTTATGCCCTGTTTAATTTAAAGCGATCTATTAAAGTCTGATCATGTTTGTGAAAGTGAACCATGGCACAAGAAAACGAGATCTCTGAGGGCCTCAGAAAAAGAGTTGTTGTTGCTCATCAGACTGGAAAAGGTTACAAAACCATCTCTAAAGAGTTTGGACTTCACAAATCCACTGTCAGACAGATTGTGTACAAATGGAAATTCTGGACCACAGTTACCCTCCCCAGAAGCGGTCGACCAACAAAGATCACTCCAAAGCAAGATGTATAATAGTTTCCAAGGTTGCAAAGAACCAGGATAACTTCTAAGCAACTAAAGGCCTTTTTCACATTGGTTAATGTTGAAGTTCATGAGTTCATCATCAGGAGAACAATGAACAACCATGGTGTGCAGGGCAGGTTGCAAGGACAAAGCCACAATTCTCAAAAAAAACACTGCTGCCTGTCTGCAGTTTGATAAAGATCATGTGGATAAGTCAGAAGGCTATTGGAGAAATGTTTTGTGAATGGATGAGACCAAAATATAATTTTTGGTTTAAATAAAAAGTGTTATGTTTGGAGAAAGAAAAACTGCATTCCAGCATAAGATAAACCTTATCCCATCTGTGAAACATGGTGGTGGTGGTATCATGTTTTGGGCCCGTTTTGCTGCATCTGGGCCAGGACGACTTGCCATCATTGATGGAACAATAAATTCTGAATTATACCAGCAAATTCTAAAGGAAAATGTCAGGACATCTGTCCAAGAACTAAAATCTAAAGAGAAAGTGGGTCATGCAGTAAGACAACGACCCCAAGTCATTCTACCAAACAAGAACAAAGGTAACATTTTGGAATGGCTGCGTCAAAGTCCGGACCCTAATCCAATTAAAATGCTGAAGCAAGCAGTTCTTAAGAGGAAACCCACCAACATCACAGGGTTCAAGTGTTTCTGTACTAAAGAATGGGCAAAAATTTGACAAAAAACATTACCTGCAGTTATTGCTTCAAAAAAGGGTCACAACAGATACTGAAAGCAAAGATTCACATACTTTTGCACCTCGCAAATATTTAACACTGGATCATTTGTCTCAATAACTAAATGACAAAGTATATATTTTTTTGTCTTGTTTGTTTGACTGGATTCTCTGTGTCAACTTTACGGACTTAAATCTGATGATGTTTTGCGTTATACTTATGCATAAATATATAACGCAAAACATTATCAGATTTAAGTTTTAAAAATAAATTCAAAAGGGTTCACAAACTTTCAAGCAGCACTGTATTTGTCTCCAAATGTTTCAAATGCTGCAGTGTGAATTTTTTATTTGCATTTAACAAACAGTCAGGGAAAAATACACTGTATTATTTTCATAATTCATGTTCCTGGTTACATTGCCAATCATCCATCAGCAAAACTGGGTAGTAATTTATTACATGTAATTTGGATTACGTAATCAGATTCCAAAATTAGATTAAATTAAATTTTTATCAAATCAAATTACAGTTACACAACAGTTTTTTTATTGGTTACATGATTACATATTATTCACACAATAGCAATAAAGCATTCCAAATGTATCAATTCTTTCTAAATCCTCTTTTTCATCTTTTAAATGTTGCTAAAATAGTATTACATTTGCGCTTTGGTTATTGGTCACATGACATGCAGGTAAACAAATAAAATTTTTTATTTCATTTTATTTAGTAAGTGTTCTATTTGGAGACTGCAAATTGTTCTTTTATCCACCTTTTTCTTCCCGGTAAGAGTGAATGCGGCCATTTGTAAATTTTATGGGTCAGGCTTCCGGTTTCATCCACAGGCAGCTATGTTTAGCTGTACAAAACAGCTCATTTTGCTGCTTGATATTGCAGATTGGTATGGAATGATACTGAGTGAATGCTCCTGACACAGTATATGTCCATTAAATACTTTTACTTCAAACTCGATAAATTCCAGCCTCAGCCCAAACAGAAGTACCAGTACTTACATAGAAACCTATACAAAGTAGCCAAAAAGAAATACTAATTTTAAAGAAAAAACATCAGATTTAGAGGCTTTTGCATCTGAATTCTTCATATATACATATGATCTTCAATTTGCATGTCCTGCCATTAACATACAAATGTATGTGGAAGATACTGTAATCTATTTGTATCTAGGTTCACGCAAGCTGCAGAATAACCTATGGTTAATGTGTCGACATGGCTAAAAGAGAATTAAATGTCTCCAAACAACACAATGCTTTCATGGGAGAGAAGATCTTTGTGTGCTCTAACTCTGTAAGGTCACAAGAGAGCTCTTCTCCAAAAGTAAATAATGCTATGCAGATTAATACTATGAATGGGACACTTAAAAGGTCAGCATCCAGGAACACCCTCAAAGACCATTATCTGTCAGAGCATTGCCCTGTATACACAAAATGTTTGCCGATTACTAATTCCAACGCCACAAACAACGAGACATACTTTCTGAAAACATTGACATGCAAGCTGTGCACATTTGATTAGCGGGCTGGTGTGGTATCATTTCACAATAATGACAAGGGTGCGTCCACAAACACTAGACCAGAGCATGCTGGGCCAGATTCATGAAACCAACACTGCAAATGTCTACGTTTAACATTCATAAAACCATTAAATGTTTTACAAAGTCTTAAAATTGTGTATGAAATTTAATTAAAAAGTTAAATTCCTTGCAAATATTCACACAAAGAGACAATGAAAAGTTAAGGTTTAAGGTTAGGAAAATACTGTCAACAGTTTCTAGGGGGAAAAAGTTGTATAAAACAGACAAATAATATGAGAATATCATATGAAGTGATGAAGACAAAAGAAAAAAAAATAATAATAAAAAACACTTTGAGAAAACGGCCTTTAGATGTATGTGCTATAACTGAAATCTACTGCTGCAAATAGAAAAAGTGCATTAAAATAAACATTTAAAAGTGGTTGGGGGGTTTCTTCACATTACAAAAAGCCCCAAATCTCAAATTTTACCAGTGCATGAAAAAAAAAACAACAACAAAAAAAAACTTTAAATTTACAATTTATGCAAGCATGGTTTTATGAAGAATTTACACCTAAATTCTATGCTTACGAAAACTGTTGTATATGCAACGTTCATGCAATTGGTTTTCATTTGCTCTGCTTATGTTTCTTGACATTTCATAATAAGAACTCTTAAGTCAGTTTTGTTCAAGGAAAGCATGCTCTTAAACCAACATTTACACTAAGACGTTCAATTACAATGAATCCAAACTAGAACGAAAGAGACATCTGATAAAACATTCCTTCCAAAAACCTTGATTATCACATCATCCTATGACAATAACAACAACAACATTTGCATTGCACAAAATTCCCAGCATAGTCAACCAAATATTCAAAACCTGATGATTCAAGTTTCAAACAAACATGCCAAAGCAAACATATAAAGCAAAGGCAACCACACCCTCCAACATTTCGCCTCATTCCGTTTCCTTTATGGAATGTTATTTCGGAGATCCTTAACCTGAGGTGATTCCAAGCACGAATAATATTTACTGACTTCTTAGTAGCACTGATCAAACACACATTCTCACATCTCAGCCTCCCTGTACTTTAGCACACACACTAAAGTGTTTAATGGAAACTAAACTCTAAATGTGCCGTTCACTATTATTCTGGTCTTACGGGAAGCAGTCATTGGACTAGATCAGTGTCGTGATGCTCTTCATTTGCCAGACTCTCAAACTGAATTGATTTGAAATGTAACAACGTTACTTTTGTTCCAAAGAGCAAAATAAATGTGTCCCACAAGATGTTGCCCAAGTATGTTGTTGGATCAACATCATCTCAACATCCCGGGACTACATTCTTAGACAGTTCTAACCTACGTGCATTAAGTAACCCTAAAAATCAGTGGGAAATTATAATTTGATAAACCTGCCCTATCCATAGACCAACAAAGATTTTGATCAAGGAACATGTTTGATAGGAAACTGCCCAAAATCAGTTAAAGATCCCATAAAGTTGTAGTTTAAAAAAAAAAAAAAGAAGTCCACTTCCAAAACAAAGATTCACATATAATGTACTCACCTCCTTGTCATCCAAGATGTTTCTTTCTTTCTTTCTTCAGCTGTAAAGAAATTATGTTTTTTGAGGAAAACATTTCTGCATTTTTCTCCATATAATGGTCTGGTATGGTGCCCCGATTTTGAACTTCCAAGAAGCAGTTTAAATGCGGCTTCAAACGATCCCAACTGTGGTTGTAAATGATCCCAGCCGAGGAATAACGGTTTTATCTAGCAAAACAATCGGTTATTTTCATCAAAAAAAAAAAAAATACAATTTAAATAGTTTTTAATCTCAAATGCTCGTCTTGCCTTTCTCTCCCTGAACTCTGTGTATTCTGACTCAAGACGGTTAGGGTATGTCGATAAACTCAAACCATATTTTCTCCCTCAACTTCAAAAATCATTTCAAAATCATCCTACATCACTGCAGAAGTTCTGACCCAGTCTTTGCAAAGTGAACATGCAAAGAAGATCAAACACCCTTAACAAAAACGGTAAAACAGCGATTTTGCGATAGGACGATTTTGAAGTTGAGGGAGAATATGAGATGGGAGTTTTTCGACATACCCTAACTGTCATGAACCGGAACAAAAACAGTCCAGGCAGAGTAGACAAGAGAAGCATTTGACATTAAAAAGTATATAAATTGTATTATTTTTATTAAAATACCCAATTGTTATGCTAGATAAGGCCGTTCTTTCTTGGCTGGGATGGTTTACAACCGCATTTGGGATCGCTTGAAGCCGCATTTAAACTACATTTTGGAAGTTTAAAATCTGGGCACCACAGCAGTCCATTATATGGAGAAAAACGCTGAAATGTTTTCCTCAAAAAACTATTTCTGTACGACTGAAGAAAGAAAGACACGAACATCATGGATGACAAAGTCAATTATTTGTAAATTGTCGTTCTGGAAGTGGACTTCTCCTTTAAGGCTTTTGTTATGCAAGATTATCATCATTAAGCAAAACAAAATATTTTTGTTAATTGAAAAAAAAAAAAAAAAAAAAAGTTTAAAAGAAATAGCTAAAATAAATAATCAATACAAATATTGGATGAAAAATTGCCTTGGCAATTTACTAAACTTACCATCTATAAATAAATAAAATGTAAAACCAAGACTTCCGGTGGAATGCCATGTGTTTGATCGATGTGGTAAAAACGTACTCTGAATATATAAGAGTATGCTACTGATGTGCTACTGAAATCCAAAGCAAAGATGGAAATAAAAAGTAAAGAGAAACAAAGCTGAAGAAAAGAAGCTGAAATGGCTGGAAAAGAAATCACTAAATTCCTTAAGTCATTAAAAGATGAAATCATGGAATTTAAAAGAGAATTTCAAGGTTTTTCCAAGGACACTAAACAAAAGATCGAGGACTTGTGGAATGATGTAAAGGAGTTAAAAGGAACTGTTGGAGATTTAAAAGAGAAAATTCAACAAGTGGAGGAAAAACAGCAGCTCTCAGCGCAAGCTTTAAGCTTTTTATACAACAAATGAAATTCCTGCGGGAAAGGACTGATTTATCTAGAAAATAAATCTTGGCAAAATGATATATGGATCTATCGGGTAAAACTGACATTGTGGGATTTGCGGAAAGGCTTTTGAAAGAGGCCTGCGGTATCACTGAACACTTGACAATAGTATAAGCACATCATACTTTATCGACGAAAATCCCCAATGAAAGATCACAACCAACATCCACTGTGGTCAGATTTTTGACATGGAACATGAAACAACAAGCATTACAGGCTGTCTGGACAAAGAGAGTACTTATGATGGAGAGTATACGTCGACCAGGATTTTACAACAAAAATCCTAGAACAAAAAACTAGGAAAGCTGCTATAGCTCAAGTATTCGCATCATCATTTATATCAGCAAAAAAAAGAACAAAATTGGTTGAGGAATATTTGCATTTCAAAAGCGAATTTAGTAAAATAGATAAGGAGAAGGGAAGACATGCATTAGTGAGAGGAGAATTAGAAGGACAGAAAGTAACTTCAACGTATACAACCCTCCAGGAGAAAACGTAACATTTTTAAAAAAAATCTATATTTTATTGTTGTTAATGATTATGGCAGGATTATGGCATTTTAATTTATGGATGAAGAATTAGATACTCAGCACAAATCAGTAAATCAGCATCCACACAGTAAAGAGTTTACACATTATTCTAAAGCTCATAATATCTATTCCAAATTAGATTCTATATTTATTCATTTTTCATAAGTTCGCCTACCCATCCAGTCCTGACGCTGCAATGAGAGCTACTTATATGGGTTCGTAATGATGATTGACAGAACTGAATGATTAGGCTCCTCCCGAACCTACGTTTAGAACTTCATTCAAAAATGCTGCTAAAGCCACAATGAGAGGGGAAATAACAGCATATGCATCATGGTAAAAGAAAAAGTCAAAAAGAGAAGTTAAACTAAAATAAACTAAAGGGTTTACAAGGAATGCATGAAAAAAAATGCCATTCAAATGGTTATCAAATTTTTATCATTACCAAATTTGGAGTATCACTATTATGTAGCCCAGATTAAGCTGATTTTGAGCTGGATGACAGGCAGATAATATATAAAGTGGAAAAGTATGGAAACTGGGTCACTTGATGCAATTAGTACATTAGTATTTTGTGGGAGAAAGAAAAAGGTAAATACAAGTTATTATTGCACAAGTGAAACTTTCAAATGTTTTCCAAAGTTATGAAAATTAGGATGAGATTAAAATAAAATGTTTAGATGATATTCACCCTTTGTTGCATTCTATGATTAAAGTAAAATCAATAGACTACACTGTAAAAAAAAAAAATTGTTGAGTCAACTTTCAAAATTGTAACCTGGCTGCCTTAAAATTTTAAGTTCACTCAACTCAAAAAATGTTTATTCAACTTGAAATGTTAAATTATACTAAGTGACAACTTAGATATTTGAGTTGAATCAACTTAACATTTTAAGGCAGCTGGGTTACT